>JASDQU010100145.1:338387-370230 GCA_032191745.1 Picea mariana | reverse complement strand
ATATATATATATATATATATATATATATATATATATATATGAGTATGAGTTTGAAGATTGGCCAAAAAAAAAATAGTTTTCTATTGATATACAATCTCTTGTGACTAGTAAAGTGTGTTATATATCTCCCTGTATTTGGAAAATTAGTTCCAAAAACTCCATCCTATCAATCCACTATCTCAACATCAAACATTGGTCTAATTTCATGCATTTTCTTAAATGTCTTTTTCTTCTTCATTTATTTTTATATGAATCATCATTCATATATTTTTTTTTTTTTGCTAATTTACTTATATTATTTTTTTTGTTAATTTACTTTTTAATCATTTTTCCATACCATATCCATGTTAATATTTTTTATTTTTTTTATTTTTCTAATTTCTTTTTCATGATCATCAAGTTATTATGACATAGATTTAGATAACATAGTTTTAAATAAGAAAATTATTTCAATGAGTTCTCAAATTCAATTCCTATAAGATATTTTTAAATAGGAAAATGATTTTAATAAAGCTCATTTTAAATAATTTTTTTTTATTATTTTATATTAAAATATATAAGCTATAATATTTGATTTTTTTATATTCTTTTTACCTATTACATTTTTTTATAGTAAAACTATCAAATTCATACATCCAATTTATTTTTTTGGTCATACATCATATTTATTAACAAATCAATAAAAAATAATGTTGATTAACAATTTAATTGAATATAAGTTTAATAATCAATCAATGATTCTCTTTTAATGGACATATTATCTTATCTATCATACACCATATTTATTAACAAATCAATAAAATATAATATTGATTAACAATTCAATTGAATATAAGTTTAATGATCAATCAATTGTTTTCCACTTCAAATAAAAGATTTTGATGGACATGTTATCTTTGCTTTTTAGATAAGTACTTTATAAACTTTTAAACATTTTAAGTAGTTATTTTTATAACAAAAGATAAACCATTAGTTAGAATAATTAAAATTCAATATGTAAGTTTAATTAATCAAATAAGTATAATTTATATAAAAAAAAATATTATGTTTTATAATGCATTTATTTATACGTAAGTATTTCATATTTTGATTTTAATCATAATTTCAAATAATTTTTATAAAAATATTTTATCATATTAATTATCAAGAACAAGGTAGAATAAACACTACAATTCCATCTTAATAAAATTTATATTTAATATGTACACTAAACATTAGTCTTGCAATATTTCAAATACAATTTAATTGCATCTTTCAATAAAATATAAAATACATTTTATTTTACCTCACTTCTTTACTTTTTTACTCTTCTAGATTATTTATCATCCCCGCATCCACATTAATCAATTTATTTGCTTCTTTATTATTCATGTTACCTTTCTAGGCACTAAAATTTTCTCAAACATGTTTTTAGATACAATGAAAATTTGATGAAATCTAGATGAAGGAAGGCACTTTTTTTTTAAATATTATATTTTTACATTTTGATTTGTTTTTTTTTCTTCTACTATTTCTTACCTGTTTAACTCTTTATATTAATAAAACAATAACTCTTTGTATTAATAAAACCAATCTTCTCTTAGGAAGTAAATATACACGAGTGGTAATTAAAAAAGTATGCACTGATTCATTAATGCTGAGTAAAAAAAAATAGTTTCCTATTTGTATAGAATCTCTTATTTGTATAGAATCTCTTATTACTAGAAAAGTATCTCATGTATCCTCTTATGTTTAAAAAATTAGTTCCCAAAACCCCATCCTATCAACCCACTAGCCCAATATTAAATATTGATCTAATTTCATACATTTTCTTACATGTCATTTTCCTCCTCCTCTCATCCATGCTTTCTACCTAGGCCCTACTTCATTATAAGTTTATGCCTTTTGGAAAGTTTCCTTGCTATTTTCTTTTTGCATGAATCACCACTCACATATTTGTTCTTTTTCATCACTAGTTTACTATTTTAGTTCATTTTTTCCCATATTAATATTTTTCCTCATTTCATTATTTTTCTAGTTTCTTTTTTATGATTATCAATTTCCTATAACATCTTTTTAGATATGACACTGATTTGAATGAAATCTAATTTGAATAAAAATCCTTTATTATATATAATATATATGCAAGAACTTTTGATTTGATATTTTTACACACTTTCTCACTCATTCCATCCTTTATACAACTATAATATTTACACATCTAACTCCAATTTTTTTCCATACAATATATTGATTAGAAAATCAATAAAATATAATATTAATTAACAATTCAGTTAAATATAAATATAAATTTAATGATCAATTAAATAATGGTTTTTCACCTCAAATAAACCATTTTAATCAATCAATTGACATATTCTCTTTTCTTTTTAATTAAGGACTTCATTAAAAAATATATATATAAAGCATTAATTAAAATATTTAAAATTCAATATCAAAGTTTAATTAATTATAAAAATATAATTTATAAAAAAATTAAAAATATATAAATATAACTTATTTTAGAATAAAATTCAATATATAAGTTTAATTAATCAAATAAATTAAAAAAAAATGATTTTATATTTCATAATGAATTCATTAGATTCATTTATAAGTTAATATTTCATAATTTTATTTTCAAAATAAAATTAAATTATATTTGATATTTCATCATATTAATTATGTCCAAAATATAGAATAAATATCACAAATTTGAGGTTAATGAATTCATTAGATTCATTTATAAGTTAATATTTCATAATTTTATTTTCAAGATAAAATTGAATTATGTTTGATATTTCATTATATTAATTATTAATTATGTCTAAAATATAGAAAAAATATCACAAATTTGAGATTAATGAAATTTAGATTTAATATAATATTAAATATTAATTTTAAAAATTTTCAAACATGTTAATTTAACTTAATTTAGTTAATAGATTATATTTAAATTAATCTACACTAATAAATATGTTAATTTAATTTAATTAATAAATCATATTTAAATTAATTTAAATTAATAAACATATTAATTTAATTTAATTAAATCATTATATTTAAATTAATCTAAATTAACTAAAATACCTAACAAAGTGACGTATTTAATGATTAAATTCACAAAATGTCACAAAATAGTCATTAAATATATTTTATACTACTTGAATTGTTGTTGTTTAGGTGTATATTTTTAAAATTATTCAACACTTCATAAAATTTATTTCAATTTACTCAAGAAAATAATCGAAAATCCTCCACACATTATAAATCCTTAGAACTATCCCACCATGATGAAGTATTTTAGACCCTTTATGTTATGCAAATGTAATATTAAATATTCGGAAAGAATTTGGGTATGATTCATTCCACCATCGTCATGTCCATTGTTGTTTAACTTTTTGATGTTTGTAATAATTTTTCGGTAAAGCAATTAGTTAGAAAAATAACCAAAAAAAATAGAATTTATATTTATATTATAAATATAGAAATAAAATAAAAATATTGATAAGTATGAATTATTTTTAAAATGTTAATTATATTTTATTGTATTATAAAAATTTAATAAATAAATATATATAATTTTAAAAAATAGTTAATAAATATAATTTTACTTTGTAATATATCTATTCTTAAAAACAATTATATAATTTATTCATAAGTTGTAAAAAAAAACTTGTATAAAAAATAATCATATAAAATAATACTAAATTAACATGAAAACTAAATATATACAAAAACTTGTGTAAAAAAATAATCGTATAAAATAATACGAAAACTAAAGTATATACATAATTCAATAAAAGGGAAGGGAACATGCATGTTCACTATGGGATTAAATGATATATGCACACAAAATATTATGTCAATAGCAAAGGATATCATGGTAATGATGATAGCATGTAAGCACACCTAATTATACAAGAGGATACTTTAAAACAAAAATATGCTTACGTGGCCAAAATAATCATATAAAATAATACTAAATTAACATGAAAACTAAATATATACAAAAACTTGTGTAAAAAAATAATCGTATAAAATAATACGAAAACTAAAGTATATACATAATTCAATAAAAGGGAAGGGAACATGCATGTTCACTATGGGATCGAATGATATATGCACACAAAATATTATGTCAATAGCAAAGGATATCATGGTAATGATGATAGCATGTAAGCACACCTAATTATACAAGAGGATACTTTAAAACACAAATATGCTTACGTGGACGTAATGTTGGTAGAATTTGTGAAAATTAAAATTATAATGAGAATAATTGTTATTAAATTTAAATTTTAGGAATATAATTATATAAATGTTTATAAAATATTGATAAATTTAAATCAATTATTAAGTTTTTAAATATATGTGAATATGAAATGTGATTAACTTTTTATATTAAGAACACGTTTATAATGTTTAGGGATATTATTTTAGTTTTTATTGATATAATCTCAAAAGACTAACAAGTAGCTATATCATTTTGTGTAAATAAAACTTGGTCACTCGAAATAATACATTGGTTTTCCATAAGGAGGTGGACTTCTACTCCTCCTAGATGTTTATGGGTTTTGGGTCTTTAACATGTTTCCTTATATCCGAGGAAGATGAAATATTAACCATCACAAGCAATTTTAGGAAATTTTAGCCTAAATAATATTTGCAAGAAAGACAATATCTCTTGTGGTCATTGCAAACGCTACTTCCAATGAGATTATGTGCTTTCTAACAACATATAACTTTAATCACATACATGAAACTAGATACTACCCTTAATTAGGATATATACCCTCTTACCAAATAAGAGAAAATGTTATTAACTTAATAATTTTTTCATAAAAAAAATACAATTTATTAATATATTTCAAATTTACCAAAAAATAAAGCAATAAAGCACTCATTTAGCATGGTAACAAGTTCTTTTGTTATTATGTTGAGCAAGATATTATAATCATATTATAAAGAATGTGTAACAAGTTCCTTTGTTGTTATGTTGAGAATATATTGTAAACATATTAACTCAACAAAACTATGATGATCTTTGAAAGCTTCATAACCTTTTAACTCAATAAAACCACCATAACCTTTTAACTCAACAAAACTATAATTCTAAAGAATTGCAAGTAATTCCTTACCCTCTTACATTCCTCTTACAATTTGATAGACCAATTTGATCTCGGTGGAGGTTAATCATCATGATTATCATCTCATAAAAATGTAAAAAACATATAAAGAAAAAATTCGTATTTAAAATTTATTAATTATTTATTAATTTTAAAATTAATTAATTAAAAATATAAAATACAAATCATAGATTATTTTTATTTGTATTGTATTTAGAATATTTAAAAAATAAAGTTTTCATTTTATGATGTAATATGAATTTATAATTAAAAATAATATAATATTATTAATTTTTTAAATTAAAAATAATATGATTTATACACATGACTTATGATTATTTCGCTTTCGTCTACTTGCTTTACTTACAAACAAACATATATAAATAAATAAACAAGTTTTCATAGTATGAATGATTACAAGCTTTTAAAAAATCTAGTGTACTTTCCATGCTGAAGTCTTATATTAGAGAATATTAATACATTAATTAATAAAGGTTATAAATATAAATCATAATTTTATATTAATAAAAAGAAACGATGGGTAAATTAATTATATAATTATAATTTTATAAATACAAGATAATTTTTATTTTTTTATTTTATATTATATTTTGAACATTTAAAAAATATAATTTTTATTTAATAATTATAATTTAAAAAATAATAATATTATTATTTTTTAAATAACTTAAATAACATTTTTTATTTAAATGAATTAAATTTATTTCACCTATTTACTTTGTTCACATAAACCGATATAAGGAAAAGTATATAAATAAACAAGTTATCATAGTAGTAATGATTACAAGCGCTTAAGAAACCCGTTGTACTTGCCATGGTGAAAGCCTTAAATATAATAACTTTAAAAACAGTAAATCCTTATATTATAACTCATGATTACAATGATGAAAAATGTTTGACCGAGAAACCTTGTAACATTATGAATACATGTTATAAGGTTGACCAAAAATAAACATTCAAGGAAGTCGAGCGGGAATTCACATGTAGGCGTAAGATTTGTATGGAAAAAGGAGTAAATAAGTTTGGGACTTACTACTTCAAAATTGTTTCCCTATGGAATCCCTCTTTGGAAAAAAGAGTTAATACAACTTGAATGTACAAACCCTCCTCACCTTTTCTCATGTGGAATTCAAGGCTACATAGGTGCCCAAGAGCTTGGTAAGCTATATTAAATTCACATTATCCTAGAAAAGTAAAAAGGTAATTCATTGACATCTAAGTTGTCATTTAATGAGAGAATATCTCTTTAGTGGTTTCTTATAATGCAATATGAGGGTATGTATTTGAAAAATACTACTTAGTCCTTATCAAAATGCTTACATAAGCGAGGTGTTATCATGACTATTATGATATGCAAACTAGATGTTGGAAAAGTTGGCTTGATATAAACATTGAATTTAAGTTAGGTAGCTCTAACCTTTATGATGAGGTGTTAACCTTTATGATATGCAAACTAGATGTTGGAAAAGTTGGCTTGATATAAACATTGAATTTAAGTTAGGTAGCTCTAAGAGAGAAAAGGTGCCTTATATAAACATTGATATAAAGGTGGTTTATATAAATATTAAATTTAAGTCGATTCTACATCAAATAAAAAATTTCATATAAGTTCATTTATTTCTTAAACTCAAGCTTCAAGATCTAGTTTTTTAGTGGCAATATTGTAGATGACACCACACCAGTTTTTTCAAGAAATGTTATTCAATTGATTCCTATCACTAAATTTATGCTAATTGAGACATAAACCTATTCTCGATGTTTGTAAAAAAAAAAAAAAATTATTCTATAGATTTCTTTTCAACAAAAAGTTATCTTTTTACTATCTCTAAGATAACTGAAACCCTCTAGATGTCAAAGCTAAGGAATATTTTAACTGGTCTTTGATCTTAAGTGGCCTTACCCTTGGACAAGGACATCAATATCTAATATTTCCCCAATCCAAGTGTTCCTTTTGCAATAAGAATTAAAACTTTAATTAGCATATTTTATAGTGTTATAAGTTATCTAATTCATCTTTGAAGTGGACCTATAATCTTTATAGAAAAATGCAATCTTCTATGGTGTCTCTGAATGTATAGCGTATTAGTTGATAAGTTTTCACATTCATATTGGAAGTGGGCATATAATCCTTAGAGTAAAATGTAATCTTCTATGGTATCTTGCGAAGTATATCCTATTAGTTGATATACATTTTTAGGGAATAAAGTTCTACACATCTTGGTTGTATACAAAATAAGGAACGAACATTTATTTTATATTTATTAGAATAAAAATATGTTTGGAGTGTTTTAATTTGTGAGCATTTTTATTTGTAGATTCAAGTGTAATTTTACAATGAACTAAAACTATCTCATCTACGTTGTTTTCTTGAATATTAATATGGTTCTTTATGCACTGTGATATAATAACCCATTTGTTTCCAATATCTTTAACACTTATCCTGGTCCCAAATATTTAAATATTTCCCTTAAGATAGAGTTGTTCATGTTGCAAATGGATGTAGGGATGCATACACAATTAGAACCTCTTTCATGACTTGGAAATGGTAAATTTCCTTAATTGAAACTTGTTATTTCATAGGTAGAAGATACACCTAAATCCCATGAAAATGATGGATAGGGCTTTATTAATCATTTTCTATTGAAAGATAAGATTTGAATTTTAATGATAAAGATGATCCAACTCTTAACATGGGAATGACATCTACTTTGGCTTAACGTGTTTCTCTTTTTGGTGCTCAACTAGCTTTAGTTTATAGAATCACTCGAAAAGTCCACAGTCATCATTTTGATTGTCAATGCTTCAGATCTTTAGTTGAATCCATTGTCAAGACAAATCCAACTAGAGATATGAAATGTTGACAATCAAAATGATGATTGTGGACTTTCCAAGCGATTCTATTAACCACTCCTACCACAGAAACCTCAAATTAGTTTTAGTTAATTTGGAATATTTTTCATTATAATAATATGATTAAATGATCTTATATATAATTTAAAAATACTTCATACTAATCCTCAATCTTAATTATTTTTTTTTCTAATGAATGTTGTTTTCAAAGATTGTATTTTTTAATAAATTAATATATACTTATTTAATTGATATATAAATTGAAACATTTTATTCAAATAAGGGGATAATGTAATGTAATGGATATCCCAACCTCACTATCCCCCACTAAAGGCCTCAAGCGAATTAAATTTCAAAACTTAAAATTTTACATGTTCAAATATAATATTGCACCTAATTTTATTAGGTTGTTGATGAAGTTATTGTGATCAAATTTCTCAAGAAGACCTTAGGTTGTTGATGAAGTTATTTTGATAAATTTCTCAAGAAGACCTATTGTTTATTTTTAGAGGTGTTTCTTTATAAAAAGATAATAAGGAATCCCATTAAGGAGGTATGTAGCTCCTGTACCCCTTGTACATGGAAGGGTAATGGTTCATTATAGAAATCTTCAATTAAGTTTGGAAAGAACATTTAGAGTGTATGGAGATGCATCCTACAATAATTAATTAATGAAATATGTAAGATTAAGAAGCTACGAAGTATATAAACCAAGAGAAAAATCCATAGGGATTAGTGAAATCCTTAAACAATCTATAAATACAATACAAATTCTATGGCAAAGTATGAAATTTGGAATTATATCACCAACAAATTTAAATTATATGAATCTATTTATTGTAAGAGAAGAAAGTTTGTGTGCCCTAAGATACTATTTAAGAATCTAACCTTCTCCCTTAGAAGACACCATTTGACAATAAGATTAGGGCCATTAGAGAACAACATACAAAAGTAAACTTATTTGGTATAAAATCAATCTTTCTATAACAACCTAAATGGATCTCCCAAATAATAATTGAGTAGTAGTTCATCATATAGAATGGAAATTGGGGATAATTTCATCATTAGCACTCCTATTTTTTGTTTTGTGCATCACTAATTACCTTCTACAAAATTGATACCATATTGTGTTTCCTTTTAGTGGTGTAAGCAATGCACTTTAGATTCCATACTCTTAAGGTTACCTAGTTCCACAACCACCCTAGAGGTGTGTATGGGTTTGGAAATTGTTGTTTGAAAATTCAATTTATATGCATGTAACTACTTTGAACTATCTAAAATAAATAAAATAATGGGAGTTGAGAAGTGCAAAATGAACTTGAACTAAAGATATGAGAAACATATTTGTTAATATTGTTGGATAAGTTGAAGCACCATCATCCTCCATTTCTTTGTATTGATACTCATTTATAAATATTCTACTAGTTTTAACGAGAGGCTTAAACCTATAGGGATAATTCCTCCAATCCATTGTCAAGATTATTAAAAATCCATTGCATTGGGTTTTTTCCTTTGTTTTTCTTGTCCATTGTGTGAGATAGATTAATACAAGAAATTAGAGAATTGGACTTCATATATAGGTTTATCATTTGGTGGAACAACTCAAGGGATGGAGTGTTGTGGATGTCCTAGCTGCAACAATTTAGGGTTTCTTCCTATTTCACGGTCTCCAGTCAGTGGTGGGTCTTCAACTAACTTTTTTTCGGTTTCTCTATCCCTTTTCGGCTAATTACCATCGTCTTTCCCTGATTTCTTTTTTTCTCATGGATGATGGGAAGAGTTGCTTGAATTCTCATTGGATACGCTAGAGGGATAGGTGATTTGAAGTGTGCCAAGTGGGGAATGTTTTTCTTGTGGTTGAGTTCAGATCTCTAAGGAAAAATGTAGTATTCCATATATAAAATAGTATACAGAACATAAGTATTTTAGCTAGAAATGGAAAAGAAACAATGATATAACTAGAACAATACGCGAATAACACCAGAAAGAGCACTTTGATTACTGATAGAAATTTTCACTTTCGTCTTCGAGTGGGAAGCCTCCAACAAAGCATAGATCTATTACAATAATATCTAAGACACGATTTCTCATACCCTCTACTCTTATTTATACTAAATCTATCTATCCAAAAGAGCAATCTAGAGGAAGATCCTTCTAGAAGAGGAAGCTTCTATTAGGTCTTCTTTCATTTTACTTATTCTTCCTTATTGTTAGGCCTTATTAATATTGCCTTTATTACATGGAATTATATTATTCTACCTACATGAGGGTTTAGGGAGGTTTGGTCCCTAACATGCCCTTGCCCTTAAAGAGCATACTTTTCCTCAAGGCTTGAGATGAGGGAATTATTGTATAATGATTGTGGGCTCCTAGGCTCTGGAGGTGTATCTTTCCATTAATAACACTTCCTGGATGGTGTGTTGACGGAGACAATGCTCCGCTGGGCCAAGACTACTTGTGGGTGCAACCATATAGAACCTTCTTCATCCAACTCAGGGAGACTAGTTTTAGTTTGGAACTTAGTTCCAATCACCTTCTTTAAGAAGGAAACATGAAAAACATGATGGAGCTTCGATTGATTGGGTAGAGATAACTGATAGGCCACCAATCCGACACGCTTGAGCATTGTATAGGGACCATAAATTTGGGCGCAAGTTTTTGACAGTGTTGAGATTTAATTGAAGTCTTCTTATAAGGTTGTAGTTGAAGAAATACTTGGTCCCCTTCAACAAAATGGTGTTCGGAACGACCTTGATTTGCTTGTTGCTTCATGCAATTCTGATCTATGACCAAATTGTCTTTGAGGGAATGAAGAATATCCTCACGGACTGTAATATTTTTTTCAACCTTTTGAACCTTCGATACCCATGGCATATAGGAGAGCATTGATGGGGGATTTTGGCCATATATTGCTTCAAAAGGAGTCATGCGAGTAGTTTTATGGTAAGATGTGTTGTACCACAATTCATCTAGGAGTAACGATTGAGCCCACAGATGTTTTCACTCATATGAAAAACACCTCAAATATGTTTCCAAACACTTGTTGACAACTTCAGTCTAGCCATCCATCTGCAGGTGATAGGTAGTGTTGAGATGCAATTGGGTTCTCTGTATCTTGAACAATTCTTGCCAAAAATTACTAGTGAAAGTGGGGTCTCTATCAGTGACAATAGAATTAGGCATGCCATGAAGCTTGGAGATATTATCCATGAAGATTTGAGACACTGTGGTGGTTGTGAATGGGTGTTGAAAAGCACAAAAATGAGCATATTTGGAGAGACAATATACAACCACCATGATGACTGACTTATTTCCCAATTTAGGTAAGCCTACAATGAAATCCATAGAAATATCTTGCTAAATAGAAGGGGGAATTGGAAGTGGTTGGAGTGTGTTCGTAGCTTTGACAATTTCTCCCTTGTTACATTGAAAGACCTCACATTCATCCACAAAGGCGAGAATGTCCTGTTTCATACCCTCCCAGAAAAAATGACATTTGACCATTCATAGGTTTTGGTAAACCTTGATTTCTCGGTTGTGGGTGAGGCATGAAATTCAAAAAGCATTGTGGATTTAAGTTGGGATTGCTTGCATAAATGCAAACGACATTTGTAGTGAAGCTCTTCATTATTCCAAGAGTACCCTAGAGAAATTAATGAATTGTGTTGCAATTGGTGGAGCAGGATAGATATTTTGGGGTCTTGCAGCCATTCTTGATGAACAACTTGGAGCCAATCTAGTACAATGAAGGAGAGGGAGAAAAGGGACCCGTCTTCTTCATATTTTCGGGAAAGAGAATCGGCCACTACATTTTCCTTCCCCTTCGTGTAAACGATCTCATAATCATATCCAAATAGCTTGGTCACCCATTTTTGTTGCGTCAGGGATGAAATTGGTTGTTCAAGGAAATACTTGAGACTCTGATGATTAGTTTTGATTTGGAATCACTCACCTAATAAATAAGGATCCCAAATATCCATAACATGTAGAATAGCTAACATTTCCTTTTCATAAATGGATTGGCCCAAATGTCGCTTTGAAAGTTGTTTGATAGTGAAGGCCAAGGGCCTGCCATATTGCATGAGGACGGCTCCAATTCCTTTCCCAAAAGCATCAAATTCCAATACAAATGTCTTTGTGAAGTCTGGGAGGGCTAGGACAAGGGTCGAGCACATAGTTAAAGCATTCCTTTTAAGGAGAGAAGTGATAAGAGCTGCAATATTTCCATAAATCAGAACAAACTTCCTATAATATCTTGTTAAACCCAGAAAACCATGCAAGATCTTAAGAGTTTTATGGTGAGGCCAATATTACATAGATTCAATTTTCTTAGGATCCACTCGAACACCATCCTTCCTGAAAATATTACCTAGGTATTCCACTTCTAAGGCACCAAAGGCACATTTAGATTGTTTGAGGAAAATTTGGTTCTTAGAGAGTAGATGGAAAACTTGATTCACATGGGAGAGGTGGGATGACCAAGTTTTACTATAGATGAGAATATCATCAAAGAACACTAAGAAAAAAGGATGGAGAAAAGGACAGAAGACATGATTCATAAGACTTTGGAAAGTGGAAGGAGAACTACACAAGACAAAGGGAGTTACCAAGAATTCATAATGACCCTGATGAGTGTGAAATGCAGTCTTGGGAATGTCTTCTTCTTTCATACAGATCTGGTGGTATCCAAAACGTAGATCCAATTTGGTGAAGTACTAAGTACCACTCAATTCATCCAAAAGGTCATCAATGATAGGAATGGGCAATTTGTCTTTGATTGTGAGTTTGTTGAGGGCACAAAAATCATGACACATGCGCCAAGTACCTTCTTTATTGAGTACCATTACCACAAGGGAAGAATAGGGGCTAGTATTGTGACAAATAACACCAACTTCTAGTAATTCATGAACAATTTTCTCAATTTCATTCTTTTGTGCAAAGGGATGATGATAAGGCCAAACATTGGGAGGAAGACTGCCTAGGATGAGAGGGATGGAATGATCATGGACTCCATAAGAAGGGGGAAGTTATTTGGGGGTGGTAAAAACAACTTGGTGGTGGGAGAGGATAAATTGGAGGTTGGGATGCACATAAGGTGTCTCAACAAGATGAATGGAGTGGAGTTGGGCTATAATTCATGGCTGACCTTTTTGAGGAGCTTTCACATGTTATGGAAACTAGTGATCTCAGGGGAGCCTATTGTGATTCCTTGGAACTTATATTGTTGTCCCTCCTGTTGGAATTGGATGGTTAAGTCCTTAAAATCCATGAGAATGGGTCCTAGAGTGCGTAACCATTCGACACCAACAACAATGTCACAACCACCCATGTCTATATAAAACATATGGGATTCTAGTTCATATTGACCAATTTGGAGTCACACATTTTTACATCGTCCCCCACATTTCATGGAACCACCATTGGCAATCATGATTTTAAAATTATTGACGGCACAGATGTAACAATTGACTTCTTAGGAAATTTGGCGATGAATAAAGTTATGGGTTGTACCACTATCCACAAGGATGATGAATTTCATATTTTTGATGTAACCAATTAATTTGAGAGTCTTGGGAGCAGAGAAACCATTGAGGGCATTAAGTGAAATCATCGGGTCAACGTCTGGTGGATCAGAGGGTGAGGTGAGGTCATATGGCGGTGGTAGTTCCTCCACAGGAGGAACAACAACATATTCTTTAGAAAGATCCTCAGTCACATCCATAAAAATCTTTTGTTCCTTATACTTGTGCTCAAGAAAATATTTGTCATCACAATTATAAAAAAGACCCTTGAGTTGACACTCAACCATTTCAACCCTGGTTAATTTCGGGTTCTTTAGGGGAGTTGTAGGAGGGGAAAAATTGGTTGGTTTAAGGTGAGAAGGAAAGGAGGATTTGCAGGTATGGGAGGATACAATATGTTATGCTTCCTTGGCTCGTTGAATAGCTTCCAACCAAGTCGGGGGGCGTGCCATGAGAACATGGGCACAAATTTCATCTTTAAGGCCACTGATAAATCATTCCCTAAAGAAAGCATCTGACATGCCCTCCTTTCTGAAAGCCAAGTGCTCAAATGTCACAATAAAGTCTTCCATTATCTGAAACTGCTTTAACTTGATCTATCGGCCTAAATGGTGGGTGTCAAAGTCAAAGTAGTCATAAATTTCGGCCACAAATTGTGTCCAAGTAACATACCATTGGCGTTCCTTTTTTTTCCATTGCCACCATTTCCATCATTCAAGATCCAGATGTAGGACACCATAATGAATCTTGGATAAATAATCAGTAATTCCATGCAAAGAGAAATGATGTTCCATTTGGGTGACTCATCCTATAGCATCCGATCCATCAAATTTTTTCACCTCAATTATGGGAGGGCGGAGGTCTCGGGAAAAATGGGTAGTATGAGGACCTTGGTAATTGGAAAAGTCATGGTCATCCCAATAAGATGATTGTTCAGAAGAGGAAGGGTTATGGAAACGACCTAGGAAGTGTTATTTGAGGTGTTTTAGGTCTTTTATGTGGGAACATTGTTCCTTGAGGATCTCAATAGAAAAATTGATTGAGCTAAGGTTGGAATTGATAGTCTTGATGTATTCCTGGTTTTGGTGGGTGTCAACAATCAAGGCATTGAGTTCTTGGGATTGTGTGGTAGTCATTTGGACAAATGAGAAGGAAAATGGTATAGGGGAAACAAAGGGGGTCTGGAGGGGTGGGTAAGACCATGGATAAGAAGGGTTTCAAATGATAGGTACCACTTCAATTAGGGTGAAAAGGGGGATCCAAAGGGATAGGATTCAAATAAGGGTGTCAGAGAAGGTTCGGGTACACAAAAATATTGTGTTAAAAATTATAGGTATCACTAGAATCGGGGAAAAGAGAGGAACCCAGTGGGATAGGTCCCAAATAAGTGTGTCAACGGGACCACTATACTCATTTTTGTTTTTTACTCCTACAATGTTATACTCCGGCATGAATAATACGATAGTGACGAAATGCCGAAATGCTTAACAAGAAGAAAGGTGTAGTAATTTTGCAACCATAATGCAAAAGGAACAGTTGCACGACAATATATATTGTATGTTCTTTTTTTTTGTTTCCATCCCCAGGGGTAGGATATTCAAGGTTTCTACAGACAAGGGTTTTCACTATGTTATAGCCCTCTCATATATGTGTGGGGTCCAATAGTAGTACTTGAACCAATATCTCATGGCACCAACTAAGGAGGCTAGACCATTCCCTTATCCATACTATCTGACTACCCAAGTAATAGAGAGTATCTTCCCGAGTGTTGTTCTCAGTGGCACTATAGTAGTCAGGAGACCGATCGATTTATCTATGGAGGGCTTCAGGAGATCTAGTTCGATCCATATATAGGTGTTGTCTGATGTGCTACCACTTGAAGGGGTACCAACAGGGGTTACAAGGGTGGCCAACAAATATGTTCTTAAGTACCACTTGTCTTTCCTACGTGTATGACTCCATGACCACAGGTTTATGTGCATAACGATAGATCTTTGTAGCTTTAAGACATTGGAATACGTCTCTACCCTGAAAACATTTAACCCAAAATTTTCTGTTGAGGAAGGTGCTATGATACCACTTGTGGTATTCCAAATATAAAATAGAATGCAGAATAGAAATATTTTAGCTAGAAATGGCAGAGAAACAATGATATAACTAGAACAATACTAGAATAATACTAGAATAACACTAGAAAGAGCACTTTTATTACTGATAACATTGTTCACTTGCCTCTTCAAGGTGGAATCCTCCAACAGAGTAGAGCTCTATTACAATGATATCCAAGACAAGATTTTTCATACCCTCTACTCCTATTTATACTAAATCTATTTATCTAAAAGAACAATCTAGAGGTAGATCCTTCTAGAAGCGGAAGCTTCTATTAGGTCTTCTTAAATTTGAATTATTCTTCCTTATTGCTAGGCCTTATTAATATTGGCCTTTATTACATGGAATTATATTATTATACCTACATGAGGGATTAGGGAGGTTAGGTCCCTAACACAAAAGGCTTGGAAATCAAGGGGGAGATAGATGTTATTGCTACAAGGTTCTGGAGTAGCAAGGTTTTATCTAGTGGTTACAATATGGTTTCATGCTCGGCATGTATTCCTATGGAATGATTTTTGGGTTGGGGTTTGGTTGGGGGTATGGAGAAACCAACCCCATGGAAGGCATCAAGGCTCAATGTTGAGGGTTCTTAAGGGGGATCCTCTCTGTGGTACACAAATTTTCTTCCCCCATCTCTTGACTACTCAACGGATCTCTGAGCAGGGGATTGTTGTGGTTTTGGGGATAGATCCTCTCTGTCTCTCTCACCTTGGGAATTTTCATTAGGATTATGTGAGATTTTAATTTATTGATCTGGGGATTACCCCTACTTTTAATCTCCCTATTTATAGCATTGATAAGGAACCCTCACTACCCTCTCTATTTTTTGTCAATGATTTCATGGCGTTACCCTCCTCTTCGAATTGTTCTCCTATGAACAATATGATAGAGTGCCAAGATAGGTTTGAGACGAGTCTAAGGGACTCACGGGAGGAGGGTTCTGGTGGAATGAAAATTATTAGATAGATTGTGAAGCGTAGAAAGAACAAAGGGGTAAAATCATCTTGAGCCTTGATCATCTTGGTGTTAGGGAAAGACATTATCTTGCCACAGGCATTGGACATGGACAATTTGGCGGTGATCAGTAAGGGAAGGTGGAGGAAAATTGACATCAAAACTTTGTAGGAATGGGAATCTCTCTCTTGGGTTAAGGAAATTTCTTGCATTCCTTAGGTGACGATGTTATCAATAGAATGTATGTTATTCAAGTTTTTTAAGATGGAGGATGTGGAGTGGGTTTTAAGGAAGCCCTGGATTATATATTTCACCCCGTTGTTGTTGAAAAAATGAACCCCTCTTTCCGATGCTATCAAGGAGTGAATGAATGATATGCCAATTTGGGTTCGTCTCCCTAGTCTCCCACCAGAGTTTTGAACAGAATTAAGTTTTAGATAATTGGGTAATGCGATGGGAACCTTTATGGATGTCGATATATCATTTCACATCACAAAAAAAAAATTCCTAGATCGAATTCTTGTCTCATTGGATGTCTGAGAAAGGTTAGATAAAGATATGGATCTGATCATGAGGCAAGTGCATTTTCATCGAAATATAGATTACAAAGGTATACTCTTTAGATTCCATCGATGTCATAAATATGGGCATGCAACTAGCCACTGTTATTTTCCTTTCCAGCCGCGTACAGGGGTCTTTGGGCACAACCAAGCCCAAAAAAGGATGGGATCATTGGCTCTTGGGGACTATGAACACCCCCCCCAAGGGAAGCATGGTAAAGAGGATTCTAGAGTATGTATGCACTCTCTCAAAAAAGGGAAAAGGAGCATGGAAGATGGAACTACCCAAATGGATATTCAAATGGGAAAAGGAGAATTGTCAAAGGCAAAGTGGAATCTCAGGATCCCGAGTGGGCATAGGAGGTTATTCAGGATCTCTCCTCACACTTTTGTATAATTTCCCTCCCCCTCCTCCTTTACATTTTGTTATGAATTATTTGGATCTTTTAGGAATGGACCAGGTTGGTTACCTCAAAGGTATTTATGTCTCCCCTCCTCATGCACTCCCCCTGATCCTGAAGCCTAATCCCCCGGTTTGCTTTGTTTCCTCCCTTCATTTCAATAATTCTCCATCCCATGTGCCCTTCCCTCCTAATCATGAATCATCCATGTATTCTGAAGAAGAAGGTGCGGTCTATCAATTGTGAAATCGATCCATAGGTAGTTTGGATCATTCTGAAGGGTTAGGTAAAAATCCCTTACTCATCAAAGGGGGTAAAGGGAGAGGGAGAAACTCTCACCTTTATAAATCCCATAATAGGGCTTTGGTTGAAATTGTAGATGGGAAGGAACGTTTGATTTATGGGGAACTTAGAGAAGTGATTTCCCCAGTAGGGGTGCCCCATTGAAAGCCCTATATTTCAATTGTAGGGGGTTGGCAAGCCATCAAAAAAAAAATCCCATCCACGGGTTGGTGGAGTTAAGCCAACCCAAAATTATTCTCCTCCAATAAATGTTGGGGGAAGAAGCAGTTATAATCCCTTGGCTGAGAACTATTTTCAAAAATTGGGATTTTTTGGGTTTGGATGCTAATGGTTACTCAAGGGGCTTGACAAATGGATGGAAAAAAAATAAAATTAAGGTTAATATCTCTTGGGGTTTTGAATTTGGATTGGGGGTAACTCTTCAAGGAGTGTATTTTGGGTCAGAGATAACACTTCTAAACATTTATGGAATGTTCCTATATAGCAAACCTTTCTGTGAAGCCCTAACCTAGGAAAGCTTTCTGAATAGTGAGATTATCATTTTTTTGGGAGACTTAAATTTATCCATGGGGAATGCAAAGATTTGGGGTCCAAAATATCGGTAGGAGTCTTTTTCAAATTTCTTTGCTCATTTGTTGAGAAGACTGAAGATGATAGATATTATGTCAATAAATCTATGTGTGACATGGAGGAACAAGAAGGTAGGAGAGGATCAGATTGAGAAAAGGTTTGATATCTTTTTGGTTTTATAAAAGTTGATGGAAGTGTGTCCTCAAATATGGTAATGGGTAGATGTTGGGGGAATCTTTGAACACTCCCCAATTTTCTCATAGATAGCTTTAGGGCTCAAGAAGCCTCCCATCCCCTTTAAGTTTAATTTGGAGTGGTTGAAGGAGGAGAGTTTTATTTATCTTTTCAAAGAGAAATGGGTGCCTTTGATGCAAATTTGGGGGATCCAACAGGAGTTTAGTTTGCGGAAAATATCCAAAGGGTCAAGAAAGCTACCATGGCCTAGTCTCAGGCTAAGAGGTAGAGGGATGTGCTAAACCTCATGGACATTGAAGCGATTCTTCAGGTACTTTATGACTTGGAATTTGGGGGTTATGGCTCAATAGAATCAAAGGACTAGATAATCAAAGGAGGAATCTACTAAAGGAGAGGGAGGCAGAGTAGAAGTTGAAGAGTAGATCCATTTGATTAGAAAATGGAGATGAAAACACAAACAAATTAGGCCTTTGGGAAGGGAAGGAAAATAGACAAAACCATTTGGAGTCTTAACGACTCAGAGGGGAGGAATATATCTTCATTTGAAGGTGTTTCTTGGCTAGGGAAGGACTACTTTCAAACTCTCTTTAAGGAGGACCAAAGGGTTTCAGTGGTCGACATTGTAAGAATGACCCTTTTCTTCCCTGGATTTGTTGGTGAAGAGGAAAATTTGGCCTTGATGGAAGAAGTCTTGGAGGAGGAGCTCAAGGGCGTTCTTTATATATTTCAAAAATATAAAAGTCCTGGCCCAAATGGGTGTTGAATTGAATTCTTTCTAGGGCTATACGAGCATATTGGAGTAGATATTCTAAGGGTTGTGGAGGAATCCAGATCTGAAGGTCACATGCATCCCTCTTTAAACTCTACATCCATAGCCCTTATTCCAAAATATGATGAGCCCTCCTTCTTGGAAGAATTCCTCCCCATTTCCCTTTGTAACTACATCTACAAAGTGGTCTCCAAAATTATTGCTTGGAGGATCAAGTCTATTCTTTCAAAAAACATTTCCAAGGAATAGTTTGCATTTATGGAGGGGAGGTAGATCCACAAGGCGATTGGGGTGGCGCAAGAGGTCATGCACAATATAAAAGAATGAAAGAACAAAGGTGAAATTCTCAATATCATCCTCTAAAATTCCTATGAATGAGTTAGTTGGATTTACCTTCAAATGCTCTTAACTCATTTGGGGTTCGAGGTGCCTTTCCTCAATTGGGTGATGTGTTGTATAACCATGATATCCTTTTCTTTCTTGATAAATGGATCATCTCCAAGATTCTTTCACATAGATATGGGCCTGAGACATGGTTTCTCTTTGTCCCCTCCCCTTTTCTTGCTAGTTTCAGAAGGGATGCATAGAGCTATGGTAACGACAAGAGATAGGGGATATTTTCAAGGTATTTCTATATCTCAAAATAAACAGGTTTCTCATATTTTATTTGTGGACAATGTGTTAATTTTCTACAGTGGCTTAAGGAGAGATGTTGAAAAATTGGTTATGATTTTGGACCTCTTTGAAAAAGCCATGAGTATGCAAATAAATAGTATAAAGCATACCCTCTCTACTCATAATATGGAGAAGGAAGAATTAGAGCATTACATGGATATCTTTTCTTTTGTGCAAAGAGAGCTAGATGAAGGTCTCAACTATTTTGGATTTCACTTAAAGCCAAATAATCACAAGAAGGTGGATTGGTTATGGCTATTGGAAAAATTTGAAAAGAGGCTAAAGGGAAGGATTTTTAGGTTGGTGTCACGAGATAGTAGGTTGGTACTCATAAAATTAGTAATCAAGGCTATCCAAATATACTAGGTGTCGCTTGCTTGGATACCGAAAGGAATTCTGGAAAGAGCTAGAAGAATCTTCTTTAAATTCATATGGGTAGGCTTCAAGGATCATCATGTGGTTTCTTGGGTAAATTGGGAAGTGTTAGCATCCCCAAAAATTATGGGGTGTTTAGGTTTAAAGAACATTTTTTTGTTCTCTAAATCCCTAGAATCCAAAACAAGTTGGAGACTACTCAATACAAAAAACCTATGGAAAAGTGTTGTTTATCAAAATTATATCTCCCTATAGTCCTTAGAAGATCATTGGGTAAGGAGTCCATTTAAAAGAAGGTCAAATTGTACAATAATATGGAAAACACTTATAAATTCATTCCCAGTAATCGATGAAGTTTTGGCTTGGAAGGTAGGGAAAGGAAACGAAGGAAGAATAGGAGTAGATCCATGGCATGGTAGTGGAAATAGTCATCGACTTCCACAAGAGTTGGTGTGACAATTAAATGAAAATGGATTTTTCTTTTTAAACTAGATCGTTGACCATGATAGATTGTCTATATGCACCTAAGAATGGAAAGGAGTGGGTCGACTAGGGGTGGGGGATCTCTTTTCATAAGAATGGGGTAGATACACTAGGGCTCTTCAAGGTGCCCACATCCAAATTACTGAAAATGAAGTTGAGTTGGTGTGGAAAAAATCACCTTTTGGGACTTATACACCAAAGCGCGGTTACTCACAACTCATTATTGAACTTCAACAATAGGAGGCTATTTGGTGGTGGAAGGTGTTTGCACCCAATTCGTCACTTGGTGAGAAAATAAAGGGTGATTACATGCCCAGTTGGTTCTTGATAGGCATGACAGCTGTAGAGGAAAGAGTTAGAAAAAAAACAACAAAACTATAAGTAAGAATTAAATTAAAACAAACTAAAACTATGAGCATATGGAAAAAGAAATAACAAAGACAACAAGACCAATATCACCAATGTTTTTGAGCTGGTCTATTGATGAAATCCAAAGCACAATGAAGAAAGGGAACTGTGGTTCCTTCTTCCTCCAAAGGAAGGCTCTTGAGGCCTTCACAAACTTGCTCTCCTTACAATAAGAAAATGAGAATGATGGTGAAAGAACTCCAAGCTCATCCACTCAAGAGAGAGGTGGATAGCTCAATGAAATGGTGCTAATGTGTTATTGTCAAGGAGTGAGTCCTTAAAACAATCTAAGCAACATAACATTACATGAAATTCCTTGAGAAAATGATGTTTCTTCATGGCTTTTTACAGCATAGCATTGGGTGATTATGTAACTCCTTTGAGGTGTGAAAAGGGGCTCTTTAGGCCTCAATTAGGTCTTTGACCAGCCTACCATGCGGATTCAGCTCAGATTTGATGGTCAAATCAGGTTGGGAGCTGGTCCATAAGTGGTTGGGAGGCCGACCAATTCAATAAATGTGTCGTTTAGCAGGTGCGCGGGTTTGTTCGCTAACAGTCGCGCATCGTGCGCGCATGCGTGCATTGTACGTTCCTGTTCTGCGCATATGCGCGCGCACCCGTCTTCTGTAAAGATCCCTTCAATTTTTGGTTACTTTGTATAGTTTTTGACCCTTTTGCAATGCTGTGAAATTAATTCAGTGCCATGAATGACTTCATTCCTGTTTTGACGATGCTGAGTTCTTGTCGCCATGTGCGGACAAAATTTCAATGATAACAGATGCCCCCTGATGGATGAGGGTAGGAGCATACATATAGCGGAAATCCATCGATGTTTCTTTTACTGAGAATGTTGTGGTAAGAGAGAGCAAGAGTGGGACCATGTACAACAATCCTTTGGAGAAGAAAGGAACCGGTAGAACCCGACCTTCCAGAAGGTGCGTAACAATATACAACTGTGTACAAATGAGGTGAGCATGCCCCATGCTCGTGTTATGTAACTCTGAAAAAATATGACTGAAGTGTTGGTGTATACAACTGCAGTGCCCTCGGGGGCGGTAATGATAAAGGCAGAAGACAATTCTGCAAAGGAACATACTCTGAACAATAGGCAATGATCACGGTAATAACCAGCGACGATGATGTGGGCATTGATGGCCCGACCAAGTTTAGAGGTCTTCGGCAAATGATAATAATAACTACAATAGTCGCAAAGTAAGACCCACCATAACATGAGAAAGTATTGGCGTCGAATGTTATGGGGGCCAATGACAGCAGGGAGTAATGGTGTTTCACCCTGTGCCGTCCGAGATCTCTCATTTGAATGGAAAATGAGAATCAAGATACTGTCGCCCTTCTGGAAAATTGTGCTGATGTAGAAAAAAGGGGGACGTGACTCCCAGAAGCAAAGGGCTTGCAGAATATACTGAGGTGAGAAAGAAGCAGAGGTACATGGACGAAGTCAAGAAGTGGGAAGACTCAAGACTGCCCTTGGTTGGACGGTGTATGATATAAGGCGTGGCCACAACCGTGTGACAAGGTCGAGTGTCAGGGGGACGCCAAGACCGAGGATAAGTTGTGCCAGAGGTGGGACAAGGTGAACAAATTCAAAGGGTAGAGGCAAGTGACCTGTAAAGTACTCTGAAGATATGGACGATGTCGGCAAGGGTAAATGAGAAGCAATGCTCCAACCAAGGGTGACATGGGTTGCGTATGGCCAAAAAAGGAAGCAAGTCGCCAACGGTAACGACAAAAGGAAATGACTGAAAATAAAGGAGTTTGTACAATAAATAATGAATAATTTGAGAAAAATGTACAAATACAGAAACGGGTGCCCCAGTGTGAAATGAGTGCCCCAGGGAAGGCAAAAATTTCTTGGAAAATTGATGAAGGGTGGGGGCCCCATCGATGAGTTTCTGTATGAGGTAGGTGAAATGAAGATAGGTTTGCAGATGGGAAAACTGATGGTGGATTAAATGAAGGGTTCATGATCCTGCGGGGGTGCAGGTAAAAAGAATAGAACCATAAAGTGATGATCTAGGAGTCCATATGGGAAAGCTAGCAAAATGAGGAGAAGGAGTATGTGGTTGATCTGCAACATGATGAAAGACTATCGGGACTCCCATCCCTAAAGGGTAATGAAGAACAGCATGAGTGTCAAAAGTGCCAAAAGGTGCTATGAATGGGACAACTCATGTAGGTGAGAATGCTACCGGGTTACAGTACCGAAGATGCAAATGGAGGTGTGAGTACTGCAGAGCCGGGAAAGATGATCCTAAAGGAAAATATCAGAGGGTGTGACTGGAAATGGAAATGCAATACAACGGGGGAGACTACATGCTAGTGTTGAATATATATACCTGAAGAGATAATTTCGGTGACCGATGATCAAGTACCTGCGCACAGAACAACCAAATACCCAAAGTGAACTATATCTGAAGAGAATCAAAGATATGAGCATGTATTTGACAAATGTGACTATGCGCGTGCGTACCTGACCATGATATGGAAAAAAGCCACCCGAGGGGCCTAGGACGAAAAGTGACCCAGGGACGATCATGATGTAGGTGGCGAGATGCTGATCCCATGGCTGAAGACGGTTTGAAAAATGGACACCCTGGGCTCCCAGAATGGTGAGTGGAAGTTTGGAAAAAGGCCTATATATAGTTATAGGGCCCACATTGCCACTTCATTTGTACCTGCTGCTACAGTGACTGGATGAGCATATTGCAGAGGAGATTTGGAGTTTCAGGGAGCATGAGGTATCCGATCGACGGTGTGCGAGTCTCAGGTTAGTGGTCTGATCATCCTGCATAGAAATAGGTTTCCAATTTTTGGGCAGGGTAGGTACGAGGGGCCGTACAAGAGGTTTAAGGGGATTTTTTATAGGATGTGGGCCCGTATGCACGGGCAATTCAGTGGAAGGCGCGCATACGTGTGCACCTTTCCACAGAATAGACGCACATGGGTGCGCGTGAGTGGGAATTTAAGGAATGCCCTAGGGGCGCGCCTGTGAGGTGGACAGGCACGCACTAATGCACGCCTGTGGACTGGACAGGTGCGCTCGTGAGCACGTCTGTATGATGGACAGGCGTGCTCATGAGCGGGCCTGTGCAGTGAAGAAGCGCACATTTGCGCATGCCTGTATAGTGAACAGGCGCGCATATGTGCGCGCCTGTGTAGTGAACAAGCGCGCATACGTGCGCGCCTGTGGGTAAGAAAACCGTGTCTTTGGGACAAGGTTGGGGGGTGAAAAATGAGTCTTTTTGATGCATTGGATGGTTGCATAAGATGATATAGGACTCTGTGTTGTGTGCAGGTGACTAGCAGTGACTATGGATGTTCGGTGGCGTGAGCGAGACTAGTCGCAGTTGCGAGATGTTGTGGCCAATGCAGGGCCTGCGGTGCATGCAGCTTTAGCAACCTGTGGGTTGCTAAAGTTTTTTGAGTGCTCGTTGATATGGGCACAGGAGTATTTACTGCAGTTCCTGCTCCAGATGTGGAGTCTAGAGCTACACTGCTTCCTCGTGTGAGGAGAGCAAATCCCCTTCACTGCGGTGGAGGATGTCTATTTTTTTACTAGGCTCCCCTTCCAGGGAATGCTGCTGCCGGCAGAGCTTTTGCTGTCGAGGGATACACACCTGGTGACGTTCACTAGGAAATTTTGTTCAGGCGAGAACTTCATGTCCAGGATGGTAGTGAGTATTAGTGGTATAGATTCCCTGGCGCATTGTTGCATAGCGGCGATGATTGTTCGTGTGTATGGGTCACTGGCGACCCAACGGATTAGTGGTGGCTAGCTGGTGGTGCTGGAGAGGGTTGTGGTGGGCCGTGAGCGGTTCGCCTGGGGACTTACACTGCACGCGCGGATGATCACGCAGTTGGACCGTTTTCGGTCTACAGGTACCGGAGAGTTTTCTTTTGGCTCAATCCTGGTAGCCTGGTTTTTGGAGAGGGTGCCTATGTTGTGCCCGAGGGTGCTACTAGAGACGCCAGGGGCATGAGAGCCGTGCTTGAGGCAGTGGTCATCATTGTTGGTTCGCCACGGTGGTGGTGAAGGCGGCCATTATTTTACGACACAGGCGGCACAAATATGGTGGCAAATGTCGTAGGTCATACTTCGGTACCCCTATGCTGGGGTGGACTTTCGGGGTGACCCGGACATGGTGCTACCTCTTGGGGAGGCTTTTGACCATCGAGGTATGTTTAGTTTTGTATATGTGTTGATTTATGTGATCTTTTGATATATCAGTTCATATTTGATATAGATGTTGATACGATCATTTGTTTGTTGTTTTTTGCATGTGCAGATGTGGCACCTCACGGGCGCGAGGTGGAGTTGCAGAGAGCGCCGGTCCAGTGAGAGTCAGAGAGACTGTCACTTGGAGAGAGGCATCGGTGGGATGATGCCACGGTGTGACCTACAGAGCCCGAGAGGGCAGCGAGGAGGCGTCGATTCGACGATCCTAGTCCAGGGCCGTCACATGCTCCTCTGGCGGCGGTCGGAGATGATTTGGATGATATACGCCATTGTCTGGAGACAGTGTTATAGTATGTGCCTGAGGGCATGTGGATACGCATCCAAGATGAGGGATTCCTGGAGCAGTGTATAGGATTACCGCCACCATGGCAGGGTATAGTGTGACGAGTAGCTGTGCTCGCCGCGATGACTAGTGGATGCCTGCCGCCGGGGCAGGAGGGTCCTGTAGGTGTTCCACCACCATCGCCCGAGGAAGGTGGGGGTGGGCCACCACCTCCTCCTGAGGGAGGAGCAGCTGGGGGTGCGATAGAGGCACCTTGATGGATGTATATTGTATACCTTTTTGATAGGCTGGTGAGCCAGTTTTTGTACCGAGAGACTATGATAGCATGTGGGCACATGTATTGTTTGCATGTAAACATTCAGATGGCCGGAGAGGCCTTGATATATATATATGAGTATACATATTTTGTGATATCCTGATGTTGTCTACATGTGTTTTTTCTTGATGATGATGATGTCTATTCTATCTATATGCTGTGATAGGATGTATGAGATGTTTAAGTATGTGTAGCTTGATGTAATATATGCCAATGTAACACTGTTTTAGCTATTTCATCTGTTGTTTGATTCAATTGTCTTGGAATATGTGTAAATGTAATGGAATCAAAATGTCGAGATAACAGTCTAACCTGTAGGTATTTGCGAAAGAGGCACGGATCGCGTACACGGTATACATTGTTGAGCTGGAGAACGACTAGTTGTGAGTCGAGGAAGACGCTAAGGTGACGAATATGATGATGCTGGGCATCGGCCAGGAGGCCAATGACAGCAGTATATTCGGCTTGGTTGTTGGTTTCTGGCCCCAAACATATGCCGCTTGAATGTAGCATTTCATGTGAGGGGGTGTAAAGAGCCCAAGCAGCTGAAGCGAGATTTTGTGTCCAACGGCTGGCGCCGTCAGTGTAACCAATGTGGTAGGCTGGTGGAGGAAGCATCTGTCAAATAGCACAAAGGATAGTTTAGACGAGAGGGTAGGAGAAAAAAAGATTAAAAACACTAAACAAGAAAAAGTAACCTAAAGTAGAATGACTACTTCTAAGCATAAAATTTCTTGAGGTACAACCCATGGATGGGTTCCTTGAGTGAGAGGCCTTCGGGGGAGGCCAGGATGTAGGTTCCTTTGGTGAGGGAATGTTGGATGATGTAAGGGCCATGCCAAAGTGATTCGAACTTGCCATGGCCAAAGGTATCATGGGCGATATCATAGGCCAAGACGAGGTCGCCTTCGCGGAATTATCGAAGGTTGACATGGCGATCAAAGGTAGCCTTGGATCATTTTTTAGCTGCCTCATTGTTCTAGTAATGAAGATCGACGATTTTCATCCAAAGACTCCAAGTTCAGCAAGCATTGCTCCATTGGAGCAGTGTCGGGTAAAAGCTCAATTGCGGTGCATAGGGTGGGAATTTCACACTCGATGGGAAGAGTTGCCTCGACCCCATGGACTAAATGAAATGGCATGAAACCTGTAGCGGTCTTTACTGCTATTCAATAAGCCCATAGCACAGAAAATAACATATGATGCCAATTGGTCTTATGTTTATTAACCGTGCGCTATAACATGGTCTTGAGGACTTTGTTCACTGCCTCGACCTGTCCATTTGACTGAGAGTAATATGGCGAGGCAAACTCGTGAGAGAAGCCTAACCGAGATGAGAGTTCGACGAAGATCTCATTCTCAAAGTGTTTCCCATGATCGAAAATGAGTTGGAGTGGTACTCCAAACTGGGATATGACGTGGTTAAAGAAAAAATGTGTTGCAGTGTCAGCGGTGTTGTTGAAGGTGGGCATAGCTTCGGCCCATTTGGTGAAGTAATCGACGGCGAAAAAAATGTATTTGTGACCATTGATGGAGGGGGGATTACAAGTCATAAAGTCAATGCCCCATTTACAGAAGGGGCCCGCAGTAATGACAGGGTGAAGAAGAGCGGGGGGAGCGCGGGCTTTGTTGGCATAGAGCTGACATTGCTTACATCGTTTCATGGCATGAATGCAATCATGAAACAGGGTAGGCCAAAAGTAACCGGCCTGGATAATCTTTTGAGCAGTGGAGATACCCGAAAGATGGCCCCCACATGCGCTACTATGGCAGTCGTTCAAGAATCTGTCGGCCTCTTCAATAGTCAGGCAGCAACGAAGAATGGTGTCGATGCCCCGCCGATATAGAATGTCGCTGATGAGGAGATAGCGGGGGGCCTGATGGCGAATTCACCGACGATCATCTCATGATAAATGGTTACCGAACTTTTGAGTTCATAGGTAGACGAGGAGGTCACCATACCAAGGATCATCTGAAGCGATGTAAAAGAGATGTTCGTCAGGAAAGTCAGTATTGACGGGTGTACTGGGTGTGTCAGAGGGGAGGGTCATGACAAGATCAATGAGAACGAGGGCCTTCTTACTCTTAGGTGTTGAAAACTTGAGGTCGTACTCCTGAAGGATAACGATCCAGCGAGCGAATTTGTCGTTAACTTGGCGACAAATGAGCAAATATTGCATAGGGTTGGAATCTGCGACGACCTTGGTGGTGCGAAGCAGAATGTAATGGTGCAGTTTCTGGACTGCGAGGAAAACTGCAAGGGCAAGTTTCTCTTCATGTTTATACTTCAGGGGTGGTCCTGAGAGGTTCTTACTGACGTAGTAAATGACGTGTTCATGATTGTCATCTCCGAGCTGGATGAGAATGCCGGCTACTGATACAGCCGATGCTAATACGTAGAGGATGTAGTTGCGACTGTAGTTAGGTGCACTAATCAAAGGTGCATTTGAAAGCGCTTCTTTAAGATCGTCAAATGATTGTTGGGCATAATCGTCCCAGTGAAAGGGGATGTCATGACGTAGTAAGCAGAGGAAACCATGTGCGCGTATGGCATAATCAAGAACAAAGTGTCTAAGGAAGTTAGCTTTGCCCTGTAGACTCTGCAGTTGCCTTAAATTTCAAGGAGGTGGAATTTCGGTGATAACTTTGACTTTAAGGGGGTCCATGGTAATACCGCTGTGGGAAACGATAAAACCAAGGAGGCGCCCTGCGATGACACAAAATACACACTTGAGAGGGTTCAAGAAGATGTTGTACTGGTGACACCGTTGAAAGATGGTTCATAAATCATCAAGATGCTGGGTGCATTTCTTGGATCGAGCGGTGAGGTCGTCCAAGTAGGCGAGGATGATTTCAGCTAGATCGTGAAAGATGTATGTCATCGCGCGCTGGAAGGTTGCACTGGCATTTTTGAGGCCGAAGGGCATGACACGATATGGAAACGTACCCCACGGGATAATCAATGCGGTTTTATATTGATCGGCTGGGTGAATTTGAATTTAGTTATAGCCAGAGAATCCGTCCATAAAGGAAAGAGCCTCGTGGTCGGCGCAGTCATCGATAATTTGATCGATAAAGGGTGTTGGAAAATTGTATTTTGGACATGTGTTATTGAGATCGTGAAAGTTGGTGCAAACGCGAATGGTGCCCTATTTTTTGTCGATGGGTACAGGGTTGGAAACCCATGAAGTGTAAGTGATGGGGTAAATAAAGCCGGTCGTATGTAATTTTTCAATTTTGACTTTGATAGCTGCGGCTTTGGTTGGGTGTAGCGATCGCTGTTTCTGGCGAACTGGTGTGATGTCAGGCCAGGTGTCGATGTGATGTTCGACAATAGATGGGTCTAGGCCAGGCATCTCTGTGTATGACCAGGCAAAGATATCCCTATATTCTTGGAAGAGGGCTTTATATGCCGTGATTTCCTGAGGAGTGCAAGCGGCTCCAATGATGATTTCTTCGACGATGCCATCTTTAATGGAAATGTTGATTTTGATGGTGGGGGAAATGTTGGCCAGATTACCTTCTTCAAAAGCATCAGGGGTAGGAATGGGATTATTGAACCAATCGATCGGCCTGGGTGGGATAAAATCTTTAGTTTCGACCACGTAAATAGGGTTTTGACTAGGGGGCATGAGGGCTTCCCGTGGAAGGAAGAGTGCACGATGATGTAGTGCATCCCAGGGAGAGTCTGGGCGTTGTAGCTCTTCCAGTATTTCTTTGTCGAATTGGAAACGACGGGAATATAATGGATCATGAGGCGTGATCTCAGTGACAGTGTGGTTGCCCCCTGCTAAAGAAACAGAGGGGGGAATGCTAGGAGATGGTGCGGATTCACTCGACATAAACCATATATTGAGGTACTGAGGAGTACCCGTGGTGGTAGGGTGGAGAGTCTCCGTAGGGGAATGAGCCGGAGAGTTGGGGGGGTTGCGGGGTAAATCCTCAGAGACATCATCTAAGAACCATGGAGGCGTAGGGGGTGCCTTGGGCTCGGGAGAAATGATGTGAAGATCCGCCATTGGTGAATTAATGTCAATGACCATTGCTGTGGGTTGGTGAAGCAGGGCCAATTGACGTTGCCTATATTCCAAGATCATAGGACACTGGTATGTAAAATGAGCCAACGAATCGCAAAGAGAGAAAGGGCATCTCATGCATTCATTGACTGAAGTGGTGACATAGTGAATGTCAGTGATATTTGTTGTGGAGGACGTAGCAGGGCGTGGGTCGTTCTGAAAGTTCTGTCGTACAGCAGCTAATGTCTACCGGAAACGTGGCAGTGCTGGGCAATGATGGGTGTAATGGCCATACTCAGAACAGATAGCACACGCGAATTTGGTCCTCAATGTTTTACTATTGTAAGGCTGGGTGGTAGCAGTAGGACTAGCAGTAGTGATGGGTGTGGTGGGGGTTGGATTGATTGGAATCAAATTCCTTAATTCCGGTAGTGATGGGAAGTTGTTGGTTTGGTGACCCTCCTTCTCACATAATGCGCAAGGTGGTGGAATGCGCGGAGGAAGTGGAGTTGTGGGCTCTTTCTTCTTTCTCCTGCCCCCAACTGTAGCAAGGGGGGTAAGGAGTATGGGGGGAGTGGGGGTGAGGACAGGAATCGTCATGGGGAGGCCTTCTTGTGGGTGGGGGACCATCTCAAGTGGATGTAAATACCACATTGGGATTGCTAACACCATATTTGGTAGTGTGAGCATTGCGGCTACCTAGAAAGCTTCTGTACTGGGTGGAGGGTAAAACAAGGGAATTTGAGTGAGGGGTTGGGGAACTGTCTCCCAAATGGGACTAGGCCCCTGAGGGGGTGTGGATTCATGGACTGTGGGGGTCGACGAGTTCGCAAGAGGCTCCTCTGGGAGTGATGCTGCGACTGATGAGATGTCAGGGATGACTGAAGCCTCCTGAGGAGGATGAGCATCCTCCATGTGAGTTTCGTTAGAGGATACAACGCATACATGATTAGCGGGAAGGAGTGGTGGTGCTCCATGGTACGTCCCTAACAAGGATGGATATTTGAAAATACTAGGACCCATCTCGACGAGTGGATATGCGTCTTTGTTGGTGTGAATGAGAGGAAGAATGTTATCGAGATTGGTAGATGGGTTAGGCTCATAATGTGAGACTTGGTCGATGGTCACAATCTTTCCGTTGTGGGGGAACATGATTTTCTGAAAGACGAATGATGCCATTGCCTTCATAGCATACATGTAGCTACGTCCAAACAAGATATTGTAATCGAGTTGAGCATTGATAACTTCAATGTCAATGAGGATAGTCTTGCCCCCGAGTTCTACGGGGACGTTTTGGAAGAGCCCTTCAAGAGATGATGGTCGTCTGTCATAAGCTCATAATGTGATGGAGGAGGGTATGAGTTCCGGGGAACCAAGTTTCTGCCATACTGTTTTGGACATGATGCATGTAGATTCTCCTTCATCGATGATACACTGATGGATAGTGATGTTCTGTATTTTTACTGGTACTTGAATAGCGACCGCGGCGGGAAGATGAGGTTCGCAGCTATCAAGGTCAAAAGTGATGAGTCGAGTATCGGCAGGGTCGACTGCCCCCAAGGCGGAAAGTAGTGATTTTCGCTGAGTAGGACAAGTCTGGAGGACTTCCAAAACTAACATGGCAGCCGGGGATTGTGCTAAGTCGTCTACCAAGCTGTAGTTAT
>JASDQU010100145.1:304107-335410 GCA_032191745.1 Picea mariana | reverse complement strand
TGGACTTCGCTTGGTCCTTACAAGAGTGTGATTACCTAATTAGCTAGATGTCATTGGTACAACCTTGCGGAATTTTAAAAGCCCTAGGAAACTAGCATGTGGACATGTGGTCCGTTACTATCCTTTAAGTCCCTATGTGTGAGTTAATCTAGAAAAAGCATGAAACTATCCTAGACTGAACATGTGGGCATGTGTGGGCCCGTTACAAACCTTTAAACTCTCCTAGTTTTTTTATCTAAGAAAGCAAAATTCCAACCACTATCCTACTTTTGTGACATGTGGGCATGTATGGACCCATTACAAATTTAAGATATGTTTGAAAAATGAAACTAAGAGGGATCCCAAAAGGGCCTTTGTCCTCTTCTAAAGGTTTTGAAATTTTTGTTAAGGGAGATGAGATTGTTTTTGCAATCCTTTTCTGGTTCTCAAGATCGCTTGATGGCGCAAGAGAAGAGCATACTCACGATTGTTACTTTCAACTTCGAGTCCCAAAATGTGAGTTTAGATGTGATTAAAATTGATGTTCAACTTAGATTATAAATCAAAGAAATCCATCCACGTGGCAAAAAGCAAATAAGGGAAATTGATTTTTATCCACCTAAGTGCCTATGTTTGTTTCACTATCCCCTTTATAAGTTGAGGGGTATAAGTGGTGCAGTATTTAGAGCATGCATAACATCATTATTAAGAAGGAAAATGATTTTCCCCACATCCAAGACCTTACAATGTGAAATTTTAATTCAGATGTGCGGCCTCTAGTGTAGACAGAGGTGCATGTTGCGCCTGCACGCTGACAGAATTGAGAGAAAAAGCGCATGCGCGCAGGAAGAAACTATTGTGCAGGCGCATGCACGCACGATGCATGCCTGTGGGGTGGAATACCCGCGCGCCTATGACAAATGGTCGAGAAGAAAAATCTGGATGGATTTCTCTCAAATCTCTTGTGAATTGACTAATTAGCAGGTCGGCAGATGCCGGTTTGTGAACTTGCAAGTTAATGAAATCAAAAGGAAAGAAAAATAAACCCAAATGAGGGAGGAATTGATACCTTCTCCCCAGTATGGTCGCCAATATGTTTGCACCCAATTCGTCACTTGGTGAGAAAATAAATGGTGCTTACATGCCCAGTTGGGTCTTGCTAGGCATGACAGCTGTAGAGGAAAGAGTTAGAAAAAGAACAAAAAAACTATAAGCAAGAATTAAATTAAAACAAACTAAAGCTATGAGCATATGGAAAAAGAAATAACAAAGACAACAAGACCAATATCACCAATGTTTTTGAGCTGGTCTATTGATGAAATCCAAAGCACAATGAAGAAAGGGAACTGTGGTTCCTTCTTCCTCGAAAGTAAGTCTCTTGAGGCCCTCACAAACTTGCTCTCCTTACAAGAAGAAAATGAGAATGATGGTGAAAGAACTCCAAGCTCATCCACTCAAGAGAGAGGTGGATAGCTCAATGAAATGGTGCTAATGTGCTATTGTCAAGGAGTGGGTCCTTAAAAAAATCTAAGCAGCATAACATTACATGAAATTCCTTGAGAAAATGATGTTTCTTCATGGCTTTTTATAGCATAGCATTGGGTGATTATGTAACTCCTTTGAGGTGTGAAAAGGGGATATTTAGGGATCAATTAGGCCTTTGACCAGCCTACCATGCGGATTCAGCTCAGATTTGATGGTCAAATCAGGTTGGGAGCTGGTCCATAAGTGGTTGGGAGGCCGACCAATTCAATAAATGCACCGTTTAGCAGGTGCGCGGGTTTGTTCACTAACAGTCGCACATCGTGCACGCATGCGCGCATTGTACATTCCTGTTCCACGCATATGTGCATGCACCCGTCTTCTGTAAAGCGCCCTTCAATTTTTGGTTACTTTGTATAGTTTTTGACCCTTTTGCAATGCTGTGAAATTAATCCAGTGCCATTAATGACTTCATTCCTGTTTTGACGATGCTGAGTTCTTGTCGCCATGTGCGGATGAAATTTCAGTGATAACAGAAGGGGATTTGGAAAGTAAAATTTCCTCTCAAAGCAAGGATATTCATGTGGTGTCTGATCATATGAATATTCCAACTTGGGATAGAATGAAATTGCATAAGTTGTTTCCTGTTTTGCACGGTCGATGAGGAGAATGGGGTGCACATGTTCATTAGGTGTCCTTTTGCTAGTAGAGATGGGAATAATTATCTCATGCATTGGGATGGGCTTATAGGTGGAAAGGGGATTTAGTAGAAGAGGCTTGGAAGGAATGGATCTCACAACCCATAAATGGTAGTGTAAAGGCTTTGCCTCTTATCATTAATTGGGGGATATGGCTCGCTAGGAATGCAATGGTGTTTAAAGAGAAGCCATCTCTTCTAGAAATTTTAGTTTCCTAAGGGCTCAACATCTTAGTTCATTTTCCCTAGGAAACAAAAATGAGAGGCGGGAGGAATTTGATGCAGGAGAATCACTCCACCTCAGCAACGCGCCAACATTCTAGCACATCAACGCTCATTTCAGAGAGGGAGAGGCATTGACCCTCCCATTTTTTAAATTCAAAATCTAATCCCATGGGGATTTGTGTTGTAAGGATGATAAATGCTAAGCCATACCTTTGTACAATTAGTGGATAGGGTTGCCTTAAATGGTTGACTGTAAGTAGGTATAGATCGTAGTTAGGTCTGGATCTTCATTTATGTAATGAGTCATAGGAGTATGGTGTCATAACTAAGACATTGATGGAACTAAGGTGGTGAAGATGATAAGCTCGTAGAGCCCTCTTTTGTAAAAGGGGAGAGAGATCTTTGTAGAGAGGTCTTAGAATAAGAAGAACTCGGGACAAAGTTAGGATAGGAGGTAGAATAGTTCTTGGAGAGAGCTTGAGAGAACTGGGACTCTATCGTATTCCATTTTCTGTAAACATCTGTATAGACACACAAAGATAATAGAAAACCAGTTTTTCTTGCATATAGTGTGTTTATGTATTTCATGAATCAATGTTGTGGATGTATGATAAGTTTCATTTGCATTAGGAGATAGATTTATTTTATCCTCGTTGAAGTTGTTATATCGCTCTGGGTTCTTTAGGCTGTGCATGGAGTTCACAACAAAACATTGGAGGTTCTGTATCCAGCACAAGGAGTGTGCATCTGAACTCTGCGGAGTCAGAAAGAATGTTCTAGGAGGGTGCACCAGGGTGATAAAAATATAAATTGGGACTTCAAGGTTACTGAATACCTTAGAGGGGAAACTGTGAAGAGGAAGAAATCTGCGTTGAGTTCAGAGAGAAAGAGAGTTATTGAACACTCTGTAAGAAGGAGCTCTGCAAGGTGTACATTGAGAAGAAGGTTGCCAAGAGGGCACAAAGTTTTCCTTTGAAAGGAAACAAAAGAGACGAGACCCTTAAGAGACTGAGAAAATCGAAAAGCTCAGAAGAGATAACGCAAGGAGTGCATGGGAGATGGACTTATTCTAAGTCCTAAAGATCAGAAGAGATAACACTTTCAGAAGTGCAAGCGAGGTCCATATTGTCGGGTTTGCAAGAGAAATGTCAAAGGCCAAAGCCTTTGAACACTGAAAAAATATTCCAAGTTGAAGAAGTCAGAAATCTCAAGAGGAGGAGCGACAACAATAGTCAGAACGGTTCTGGGTAGGAGCCTGGATCGTTATATCACCGTCCAACGAACAAATGAAGTGCAGAGGAGAGGAATAKATCCCATCTACTTGATCTGATCGTGAAGGACCAACAACTATTGGATCTGGAAGTAAGTGCATGAGACTTAACCCTTGTGTGCGGAGGAGAGGGGGCTTGTCAAAGTCCTAAAGTCCCTAAGTGATTTGGGACYGTCCATCGTCAAGGAGGATAGGTGGCTTAATATCCACAACTTCGGAAGTTTGTGGACAAGGAGGGCTCAGAAATAGCCTAAGTAAATCTTTGTCGTTGATTTTCAGGAGGGGTACGTGTCAAGAGGTCGTGCATTTTGGGTAAACGCACTCCGGGAGAAATTAGTGTATAGGAGTTTGAGACTCTCGAAGCCCAAAGATTCAAAGAGATGAAGAGTCGAAGAGCCGAAGAGCCGAAGAGCTGAAGTGCCAAAGAGCTAAAGAGCCGAAGCGCCAAAGAGTCGAAGAGCTGAAGAGTCGAAGAGCCGAAGCACTGAAGAGCCGAAGCACCGAAGAGCCGAAGAGATGAAGACTTGAAGAGAATTTGGACCATTAGATCCAGAGGGTACGTGGCCAAAGATCATGAACTTCAGAAGAAGGTACTTTGGGAGAAGAACAAAGGAGAATTTTGAGATTTGAAAGTATCAAAGTCCAAAGTCACGAAGAGGACGACGACCGTTGATTTGGAAGTGGACGTGTGGTGCCAGATCTAGAACTCTAGGTACGCAACACTCCAGAGGAAAGCAGAGGGTGAAAGAGACGAAGTCCCAAAGGAGATATCAATCATTGATCAAGGAGGAGGTCGAAGGACCGTTAATTTGGTTGAGGAGGCCAAAGTCTTGAAGAGGGAGCATAACCGTTGATTGGAGAGAATATGTATCAACAGATCTTCCACTTTGGAAGATAGCTAGTCAAAGGTAGCGAGAGTTTGAGAATTGAGATACTTGAAGGTTGGATTCGCGGAGGAGATCCTAGCTGCATATTTAAAGGGATGGGTGTCAAAATATCTTCCACTTTGGAAGATTTCCACAGGGAGGAAAGCAAAGTTTTAGAATTGAAACTCCCAAAGGCCGAAAAGCTGGAATCATCCATAGTCATGGATTTGGAAGGGAGCTATGTGTCGATAGATCGTGGAGATATGGGATTGCGTGTGGAAGGAGGAAAGAAGGCAGGAAAGGGAGGATAAATAAAATTCTTTGATCACAGATCATCGCAAAGGGGTTGTAGATCGACGGATGAGAAGGATTGTGGGGCCAAGACATGCTCAGACGTTAATTTTCCTTGAGCAGGCCACAATTTCAACCATGGTTTTAACAAAGGGATACATCGCAAATGGAGGTGAATTGTAGGAAAAAAAGCAGGTTGGTCTAAAACCACTCTTTCCCATGCCCGCAATCACATATTTTCGCAAGGTCATATCCAAAGGGCACATAAAAGAAGGGGCTAATGAAAAAGGAGCTAGTGCCTGAAATTCAATGTTTCGCAAGCGCACAGGTAGAGGGTGCGAGTATCATAGGACCTATTCCTAAAGGAGGAAAAGGGGGGCATGTATAATTGTTTTGGGTTCAATCACGAGCCCAAAGAGTCAATTTGACTTAGAATATAGAAATATCCTAGACCGTGAGGTCGCAGAACCGTAGGAGGGAACGGGGGCTGCATCAGGTGGTATGAGAGTTGAATTTTCGTCTATAGATTTTGTGGCTAAAGATCCACTATTTAGGGCTTAACATGCCCCTCCCCTTCAGACAAGTGTTGTCCGCAATGCTTGAGTAACTCTGGATGCTTCTGTATAAAAGACTCATTTTCCCAAGTGGAATCTTCAGCTAGTAGTTTCCTCCATTTAATGAGATACTCTAAAATGGTTCTATTCCTCAGCTGGCGAATTCGTGTGTCAGTGATGGCTTCAGGCTCCAATATGATTTTTCATTCCTCATCAAGTTCTGGAAATATAGTTTGAATTGGGATCTTGTCACCTATAACCTTCTTTAAGCATGAAACATGGAAAACTGGGTGTACTCGTGAAGATGCAGAAAACTCCAATTTGTATGCCATAGTACCAATATTTTGCAACACCTTATAACAACCATAGTACTTTGGTGATAATTTATTATCCTTCTTGGCTTTCTTGAGGGACATCTGTTTGTATGGTTGTAGTCTTAAAAACACCAAATCCCCTACTTCAAAACTTCTTTCACTATGATGTTGATCTTCTTGTTGTTTCATACGATTTTGTTCCATGGTCAGGTTGTCCTTTAATATTTGGAGAACTTGTTGTTGATACTCGATGTGATCTTCCACTACTTTAACCTTAGATTTTTCTTTTAGAGAAGAAGTGATGGAATGAGGGTGGTATCCATAGAGTGCCATAAATGGTGTCATTTTTGTTGTAGTATGAAAGGAAGTGTTATACCACCATTCTACCAAGGGTAACCATTTGAACCATTGTGTTTGTTTATCAGAGACAAAGCAACGAAGGTATCCTTCCAGACATTTGTTCACTATCTCGGTTTGTCCATTAGATTGAGGATGATAGGATGAGATATGAGCCAATTGAGTACCCAAACAAGAAAATAATTCTGTCCAAAAATGTTTAGCGAAGATGGGATCTCTGTCACTTACAATAATCTTTGGGCTTCCATGTATCTTCTAAAATGTCTCCATGAATGCGGTGGCAATTGTACTAGCTTTGAAGGGATGAGAGAGAAAAAAAGTGTGCGTACTTAGTCAGTCTGTCAACAATCAACATGATGAACTCTTTCCTTTAGACTTCGGTAACCCTGTGATGAAATCCATGGAAACCTCCTCCCAGTGCTGACTTGGGATAGCTAATGGTTGTAAAATAACTGGGGTCTTAATTGTTTCCACCTTATTTTGTTGGCAAACCAAACATTCTTCCACAAACCTTTGAACATCATTTTTAAGGCCATCCCACAAAAATTCCTTCTTGAACCTATGGTAGGTTTTTAAAAATACCGAGTGCCCTCCTACTGGAGAGGTGTGAAATTCCAATAGTACCTTTTGTTTGAGTTGGGATTTCTTACATAAATATAAGCGATCTTTGTACCATAGTGAATCATTTTTCCATGTAAATCTATATGATGTATTTGAATCCTACTGTAACTTTTGAATGAGAGTCCACACATTTTCATCATTCTTCCATTCATCCCTTGCTTCTATTATCCAATTGGGTTGGATGATCAATATAGCACAAAGAAAGGCCTCAACATATTCATCCTTCATTGAGAGTGCATATGCCACAACATTTTTCTTCCTTTTTTTATAGACGATTTCAAAATCATAACCCAATATCTTGGTTACCCATTTTTGTTGTTCTTTTGAAGATAGTCTTTGTTCCAAGAAGTATTTAAGACTATCATGATCTATTTTGACCTTGAACTGCCTACCTACTAGTTAAGGACATCATTTCTTCAATCCATGTAGTATTGCCATCATTTCATTCTCATAAATGGGTTTGTGTAAGTCCTTTCCCTTGAGTGGTCTACTTTCAAAACCCAAGGGCCTTCCTTCTTGCATTAGGACAACACCAATTCCATTTCTCAAGGCATCACATTCCACAATAAAGGTTTTTTTGAAGTCTGGAGTGGTCAAGACAGGAGCTTTCAACATCACCTCTTTAAGTTGTTCAAAAGATTTAGTTGCCTCTAGAGNAAACCCAAGGGCCTTCCTTCTTGCATTAGGACAACACCAATTCCATTTCTCGAGGCATCACATTCCACAATAAAGGTTTTTTTGAAGTCTGGAGTGGTCAAGATAGGAGCTTTCAACATCACCTCTTTAAGTTGTTCAAAAGATTTAGTTGCCTCTAGAGTCCATGAAAATGCATCCTTCTTAGTTACTGCCATTAAAGGTGTTGCTATTATTCCATAGTGTCGAACAAACTTGTGGTAGTAACCTATCAAACCCAAAAATCCTCTAATATTCTTCAATGTTTTGGGAATCAGCCATTCCATCATGGCCTTAATATTGTTAGGCTCTACCTTGACACCTTCATGAGATACAATATGACCCAAATACTCTACCTCCTTCACTCCAAAGAAACATTTGGATGGTTTGGAATATAGTTGTTTCTCCTTTAGTAGTTGTAGCACCTTGTCAACATGTCGCACATGATCCTCCCAACACTTGCTATAGATTAGTATAGCATCAAAAAATACTAACACAAATTTTTAAAGGAAGGGCTTGAAAATGGAATTCATCAACCCTTGGAATGTGGAAGGTGCATTTGTAGGGCCAAAAGTAATGACCAAAAATTCATAATGGCCTTCATGAGTTCAAAATGTTGTTTTTGGGATATCTTCTTCCTTCATTCTAATCTGATGATACCCTAAACAAAGATCCAAATTTGTGAAATAGATTGCTCCATGTAGTTCATCTAACAATTCATCAATGACGGGAATGGGAAACTTATCTTTAATAGTGATCTTGTTGAGCTCTCTATAATCTGGACACATATGCCATGAGCCATCTTTCATGAATACCATTACCATTGGTGCAAAGTAAGAACTTTGGCTAGGTCTAATAATTATAGCCTCTAACATTTCTTCAACCATGCACTCAATTTCACTCTTCTGGGCATAAGGGTATTTGTATGGCCTGATGTTAGGAGGAACACTCCCAGGAATTAGGTGAATATCATGATCATGATTTTGAGTGGGTGGAATACCTTTGGGAATATATTCAAATACTTTGGAATGCTTATCAATGATCCCTTGGAGATCTAGAGGAATAGATGGCTTAGATGTTTGAACATCTAGTGAGCATAGTTGTGCAATAACACCTTGATGCCCCTTTTTCAATAATTTTTTCATGCCATTAGAGCTTATCACCTTACCGGGTTTCCCTGTGATACCTCTTAACTCAATTTCTTTTCCTTCCAATGAAAATTTCATGAAAAGTTCTTGAAAATTAAAATCCACTATTCCTAATGATTGTAACCATTAGATTCCTAGTACAACATCAACACCACCCATGGGTATAGAAATCATTGAACTATTAATTACATATTCCCCAATAGTAAGATTGATCTTATTGCATTTTCCTGAGGAATTGATAGTTCCTCCATCTAAAATCATTACTTGAAACTATTGTGCTGGATATACAAAGCAATTGAGATCTTTGGCTAATTTATAGTGAATGAAATTATGAGTACTACCAAAATCAATTAGGACTATTACCTTTTTCGTTTTGATATATCCTTCAATCTTAAGGGTTTGAGGAGTTCTAATTCTAGCCAATGCATTACACGATATCGTGGGAGTCAACTCTTCAGACAAAATTGATTCTACATTTTCATCTTGAGATGGTTCTTGTTCTTCTTCTTCTTCTTCCTCTTCGCAATCTATGTAGAATAATTTCTTCTCACCACACTTGTGTCCCTTACTGTACTTGCTGTCACAATTAAAGCATAAACCTGTTTCTTTTATTTCCTCCAATTGTTGAGGTGTCAACCTTGTAGGTTGAGGTGTTTTATAAGAAGGAGCATTATTCTATCTATAGATGTTAGGATTGGTCCTTCTAGTAGCCATATCCATATTTTTACTTTCAACATTTATTGCCACCCTAAATGCATTCTCCAATGATTTGGGTTCCCAAAGGTGAACCTCATGTTGAATGTTATCTCTTAAAGTTCCTATGAATACATCAATCAAGTGCTCATATGGAATATCTATTACCTTTATATTCAATCTTTGGAAGTTCTCAATGTGCTCTGTAACTGAACCCTTTTGCTAGAGATTTATCAATTGGCTAAAGAAGGTATCGTTCCTTGTATCCTCATAGTGTGCTATCATTTCTTCCATGAAAATTATCCAAGTGATGAGTGATTTTTGAGAACAAATCCATCTATACCATGCAAATTGATTGGGTTATAAATATAAAGAAACAATTCGTACCTTTTTTGTATGTGGAACATTATGTGGATCAAAAAATTGCTCCATCTGAAGTATCCATGTGATAGGGTCCTTGCCATCAAATTTCCTCATATCGATCTTAGGAACATGGTTGGTCTTCAACCCAAAGTTAGATTTTATCCATTCTTGATTCACCTTCCTTGTGTCCTCATCATGAATTTCATGGGATACATTTTCACTTTCAGGTGTCCTCTCTATTACGAATTTTTTCAATCCTTTCATGATATCCTCTTTTAAACCATCCATCTTAGTATTTATTGCCTCCAGCTTAGCTTCCATCTCTTATAGTTCATCTTTTGTTACTATGTTATTTTTTAAATCATTTATGTCCCTACGCATTTCTTCACCTTCATCAAGAGTCCAAGTAGGATTGTTTGGAAGCTTATTTGGTGTAGAAGTTCCTTTTTTGGGTGGCATGTTGGCCAAGTATCACTTTTGAACCTTGATTTTGAGGTGGTTCTACTAGACAATCTTTCTTATGTTGTATATTCAAAGTTTCGATCCTTCTGGGTATGAAAATTTATTTTTTGTAGTTCTCTGATATTTCTTTTCTACAATGCCACAGGTCTGATAAAAATTGGCTGTGCCAAGTGGAATTTACAGTAACTTCCCCATAACTTGTTGATTTTTGGCCTTTCTAGGAGATCTTACTTGTATAGTGTGCCATGCACAAACAAATTGATATAAAATTATGAAACTCGTACCAAAAATACTATAGATTGTCCACTATCCAATGCCACCAGTCTCAATCAATTTGGATACTCTAGGAAGAAGTTATGATTGTTTTACCTAGAACACCTTCTTGAGACTAGTCAAAAGGACTAGTCAGATACCCTATCTTACATAGGGTGTATATACAAATTTAAGATGACCCAGAAGCTGAAAATTTTACCACAGATACCTTACTAATTTCTATGAATATCATTCAGATTTCGGGGTCTGAAACATTACAGGAACATTTTTATAGCAGAAATTCCACAATGAATCAGTTCAAGATGATTCCAAAACCCTATCTTGCATAGGATGTATCTCCGAAAGTATAAGGCCTTAGGAGATGAAATTTTAACCCAACATACCTTGATCCGTCTACTAAATATCCTCCAAGAAGTTCCTTCTGAAACGTTGTAGAAAACATGTTATAGTGAGAATTCCAAGGTGTCTCAGATGTAGCATCGAAACCCCAAGACCTTGAGCTCTGATACCATTTGTTAGGAACCAAATATCAATATAGCATAGAAAAACCTTAGAATAAGTACTCAACTCCTTGAAAAAGAGAGAAATTCAAATAATAAGCCTCTTCAAGGGGGCAACCTCCTTATGCCCACATAAATGTACAATTCCCAGATGATTCAAAATGAAAATGTCTCCTTGGTATATATAGGAGACTAGTAGGTATAATTACAACTAATGGAATAAAGCTGACATAAATAAAATATCATTACTAATATAATATGCCACAATTAAGGGGTAATGAGCCACTATTTAGGGCTTAACATGATCTCATGATTCTCCCAACAGTAGAGTATGATGCAGGAGCATCGTTCCACCTCAACAATGTGCCATCATTCCAACACATCAATGTGCATTTTAGAGAGGGAGAAGCATTGACCCTTCCATTTTTAAAATTTGAAATCTGATCACATGGGGATTTGCATTGTAACGGTGATAAATGCCAAGCCATACCTTTGTATAGGTAGTGGATAGGGTCACCTTAAATGGTTGAATGTAAGCAGGTCTAGATCGTAGTTAGGTATGGATCTTCATTTATGTAATGAGCCATAGGAGTATGGTGTTGTAACTGAGACATTGATGGCACTAAGGCAGTGGGATAAGATCGTAGAGTCATATTTTGTAAAAGGGGAAAGAGATATTTGTAGAGAGGTCTTAGAAGAAGCAGAACTTGGGACAAAGTTAGGATAGGAGGCAGAATAGTTCTTGGAGAGAGCTTGAGAGAACTAGGACTTTGTCGCAGTCCAGTTTTTGTAAGCATTTGTATAGACACACAAAGATAATAGAAAATAAGTTTTTCCTACATATAGTGTGTTTATGTATTTCATGAATGAATGTTATGGATGTATGATAAGTTTCATTTGTAGTAGGAGATAAATTTATTTTATCCTAATTGAAGTTGTTATATCGCTCAGGGTTCTTTAGGTTGTGCAAGGAGTGCACAACAGAACATTGGAGGTTCTATAGCCAATGTAAGGAGTGTGCATCTAAACTCTGCAGAGTTAGAAAGAACGTGCCAAGAGGGTGCACCAGGGTGATAACAATATAAAGAGGGACCTTAAGATTACTTAATACTTTAGAGGGGAATCTTTGAAGAGGAAGAAATTTGCATTGAGTTCAAAGAGAAAGAGAGTTATTGAACACTCTGTAAGAAGGAGCTCTAGAAGGAGTGCATTAAGCAGAAGGTTTCCAAGAGGGCACAAAGTTTTTCTTTGAAAGGAAACAGAAGGGCCAAGACCATTAAGAGAGTGAGAAAATCGAAAATCTCAGAAGAGATAATGCAAGGAGTGCATGGGAGACAAACTTATTCTAAGTCCTAAAGCTCAGAAGAGATAACACTTTCAGAAGTGCAAGAGAGATCCTAGTAGTTGGGTCCGCAGGAGAAATGTCAATGGCCGAAGCCTTTGAACACTAAAATTATTCCAAGTCAAAGAAGTCATAAATCTCGGGAGGAGGAGCAACAGCAATCGTTAGAACAGTTGTGGGTCGGATCCTGGACATTTAGATCACCATCCAATGAAAAAAGGAAGTGCAGAGGAGAGGAACAGATTCCATCCATAGGATCTGAGCACAAAGGACCAACAACTATTGGATCTGGAAGTAAGTGCAGGAGACTTAACCCTTGTGTGTGCAGGAGAGTGGGCTTGTCAAACTCCTAAAGTCCTAAAGTTATTTGGGACCATCCATCATCAAGGATGACAAGTGGCATAAGATCCACAACTTCAGAAGTTTGTGGACAAGGATGGCTTAGAAATAGTCAAAGTAAATGTTGGTCATTGATCGTCGGGAAGGGTACGTGTCAATGGTCGTGCATTTTGGGTAAACACACTCTAGGAGAAATGAGTGTATAGGAGTTTGAGACTATCGAAGCCCAAAGAGTTGAAGAGCCGAAGAGTTAGAGAGCTGAAGCACCAAAGAGCCAAAGAGCCGAAGAGCCGAAGCACTGAAGATACAAAGAGCCGAAGTGTCGAAGAGTAGAAGAGTCAAAGAGCCAAAGAGCTGAAGAGTCAAAGTACCGAAGCGTCAAAGACCCGAAGACTCAAAGAGAATCTGGACCATTAGATCTAGAGGGTACATGGCTAAAGATCGTGAACTCTGAGAGAAGGTACTCTGGGATAAGAGTGAAGGAGAAGTTTAAGATTTGAAATATCTGAAATTCAAAGTCACAAAGCGGACGACGATCGTTGATTTGGAAGTGGACATGTGGCACCAGATCTAGAACTCCAGGTACGGAGCACTCCGAAGGAAAGCAGAGGGTGAAAGCACCGAAGTCTCGAAGCAGATCTCGATCATTGATTGAGGAGGAGGCTGAAGGACCATTGATTTGGTTGAGGAGTCCAAAGTCCCAAAGTGGGAGAATAACCATTGATTGGGGAGAATATGTGTTAGCATATCTTCCACTCTGGAAGATAACCAGTCAGAGGTAGCGAGAGTTTGATAATTGAGATTCCCGAAGATCAGATTCGCAGAGGAGATCCTAGATACATATTTAAAGGAACAAGTGTCGAAATATCTTCCACTCCAGAATATTTCCACACAGAGGAAAGAAAAGTTTGAGAATTGAAACTCCCGAAGGCCAGAAAGTCGGAATCATCCGTAGCCGTGGATTTGGAAGGGAGCTACGTGGTGATATATCTTGGAGATCTAGGATCACACGTGGAAGGAGGAAAGAAGGCATGAAAAGGAGGATAAATAGCAGTCATTGATCACAGATCATCGCCAAGGGGTTGTAGATTGATGGACGAGAAGGATTCTGGGGTCAGGACATGCTCAGACATTAATTTTCCTTGAGCAGGTTGCAATTTCAATTATATTTTTAACAAAGGGATATGTGGCAGCTGAAGGTGAATTGTGGGAAGAAAAGCGGTTTGGTCTAAAACCACTCTTTCCCATGCGTTCAATTGCATATTTCCACAAGGTCTAGCCCAGGGGCACATGAAAGAAGGGGCTAATGAAAAAGGATCTAGCGCCTGAAATTCAACATCTCAGAAGCGCGCAGAAAGAGGGTGCGGGTATCACAAGACCTACACCTAAAGGAAGAAAAGGGGCATGTGTATAATTTTTTTGGTTTCATTCACGAGCTTGAAGATTCAATTCAAATCAGATGATAGAAAGATCCTAGACCAGGAGGTCGTAGAACCCTAGGAAGGAAGGGGGTCTACATCAAAATTCATAGACCAAAATAGACCATGGGCCTTTTTTATGGGGCTTCTAAAAACAACAATTCTTTCTATAGAGGGGGAGCAATTTTATTTCTTCCTCCTAATCATGTCTTTAGATTGAAAATGGGACTATGCCCTAGATCCAATAAATTTGTTGAGCTCATGTCACTCAAGCTTGTTTTTCTTTTTGCGATGGAAAAATATGTCTCTTCCCTTCATATTTTTGGGGATTGTTTTTTGGTTATCAATTGGCTTAAGAAATCACAGTGTTGCCACAACATTATTCTATCTCCTTTGATTGATGAGGTATTCATATTTTTATCCTCTTTTGATGAATATTCTATTCATTGTGTCTACAGGGAATGAAACAGGGAAGAAGATCTTCTCTCTAAATAAGGCATGTGATCAGATTGGGGTATTAGATGATCACAGAGGTTAAATATGGTGTAGAAAATGTTCTCTTTCGTGGGCCCTTTTTAGGCCATGGGGGGCCTGTAGATCTGTCATTTTAGATTTGTTCTCTTCCATATTATGGTGTTTTCTGTGATCATATATATGCGATATCTTCTGGAGTTATGTCTAGTTTCTTATTGTTTTTCTTCATCTTTGTACATTCACTAATATGCCTTCAAGTAATGTGATATATCTTTCGACAACTCCTTTTTGGAAGTTTTTTCAACATGATATACATGGTATCATTGTATTATTATGGTTGTAAGGGATGGTTTGGTTCATGGATGTATTTTTGGGACAATTGGTTTTTGATGAGCAGGTGCCCCTATTTTTTGTATGGCAGTTTTTGGGAGTTTGTGCCTTGACTCAGACATAATACATGGGGACATGTATCTATAGAATGTAAATTTATTTTTTCCAAAAGGATGAAATAAAATTTACGCTTTTTTCTTCACAAAAATATAGGTTTATCATTTGATGTGTGGGATTAGAAGATATCTTTAATTTTCATGAGTCACATGATTTTTACAACAATATGGTCTAATCTCTTTTACAATTTTGGAACTTCTTGGTCTCTCATGAGGAGGGCTTGAAAACATAATTTGTGAAATTATCTAGTGAACCATGGGAATGCAATTGTGGAAGCTCTTCATATGACACTATTAACATAAATATATTCAAGGTGTGATATAAAATGTGATTTATGTGCCTTTTGGAAATACTCATAGGACTAGATCTTAGTGGATAAACATATGGGGGATTGTAAAGAGAAGATGGTGGAGATGTTGTACTTTCCAATTAGAGTCTCTTATATATTAAGGGGTATATTACAAACAATTTTATATAATGTAGTGGTATTGGAGGAAAAACCATGACTAGTTGGGAGGCTAAAGGATATGAGGATGTTACACTTGGCTACCAAACCTTTGTGGGTGTTTTAATAAAATCTACCAAACATACCCTTGAATTTGTTCCCCTTTCCTCATTTCTCTCCACATACCAAACACTCTAGTGTTAAAATCACAACTCTAATAGTTTTGAGTATAGATATTACATACCCTAAATTTCCTTGTGCTTTAGTTCTATTGTAGTATCCTTTCCCACCACTTCAATTCTACCTAACTCTCCATGTGAATAGAATGATACTAAATTTCAGGAGAAAGAGTGTTTATATATTCCAACTGAATTAATTTTCTCAGTATGACCCTCTCATGGTTGTGATTTCTAATAGACAATATGATTTCTATAGTACATATATTTATTGTTTCTTCATCTTTTGCAAAACACTAGTTTAAGCTATTCAAGAACTCCTAGTGAACATGGAATGAGTTTTTTGGTTTGATATTCATACAAATCAAAGGGTGATAAATAGTCACATTTATAGTAATTCCACTTCTTTCTCATAATGTTAAGATCGATACTTACCAAATGCATCCACTTCCCATCCTCAAATTGTGATACACAATAATGTGAAGTTATCATTGCCCTACATTGAGAGTTATGAAGGATATATCCATGAGATTTAGCACTATAAAATATTATGTTGCCTCATTTCATATCCAAAGGATATTGTCTAATAATACATTTAAAACCGATTCTTATGATCCCTATTTGGTAAACTTTAAATAAGTATTTTTGATTTTTACACATTCATCTATTGTTTTCCATCCCTAACTTTGTGTTGTTATTTTCTCTTGGAATTTTATCTATACATTCAGTTTCTTCCTCCTATGGATTACTACAACTATTTCCCTTTTTGTTTAGATATCTCACTTCCTCTACATCAAAGGAGTCATTGATAGTATTTTCAAATTATTAAGAAAGAAAGAGATCACTACCTCTTTCAAGCCTGTAGAAACCAGAAGGGAAAATATGAGATGCGTAAAATAGAAATCTGACCATCACTAGTAAAAAAGAATCTATAAGGTGGAATGTTCATTCAAAAAATGTTATATCAGAGAAATAGGATGATGTTTCCAAGTTAGGATCAAAGATAATGGAGTTGATATAAGGAGGGAACACATAAGTACATAATCATTAGTAGAACATTCCAATAACACCAAACATCATATGTTCCTGGAAGACACAAAAATTCTTAGTAAAGAATATCACTACTTACAACTTAGAATCAGGGAATCTATAGAATTCATCAAACACCCCAACAACCTTAACAGAGATGGAGGTTTGAAGATCAATGAGATTTGTCTTATGTTGATCCACAATAGAATAAAAAGATAATTTTGTTAATCGCTCTCTCTTTCTTTCTCCTTTTTGTATTGTTGCACTTGCTTCCCCTTTTTCCCTATTATGTTGCTCTCTCTTTCCTTGTATTTGGTTGTTTCTTGAGATCTTTGTTTTTATTATGTTTTCTTCTTTGTTATGTTTAGAGATTTGGCGATGCATGAAAATATTAACCATCCTAGGATGACATAGTGAAGTAAGTTGCATGGACGTGACATAGTTGTTATGACAGTGATTAGGCACTGAAGAATGTGACAAGTCATTGAAATTGGCAATTTGTTACAAATCAAAGTGTTAATTGAGGTAGTGCCGCTACAGACTGGAAGTGTGAGTGCATGAGGAAGATGAATTTGTTTTTTTATATTTCAGTTGTGGGTGTTACGATTTAGGAGGATCATATTGCTGAGTGGAAACCAAAAATATTCAAGAGAGGTGAAGAGTCACTAATGAAAGGACAAACTAAAAGTTGGAGTATGAAAGAGCATGAGGAGGTGCTTGGGAAACAAAAGTGAACAATTTATAGAGGAATAAAACACAAATCCAAGAGATTTCAAAGGATCCTGTAGAATTGGAAAGAGGGGAGATCACATGATATAGGAAAGATAGAAATGGTTTAGGTTTCCATGGTCTCTAGTCTAGCAACTCAACAAAGATTGTAAGATCATGTACGGTCATGAATTGATGTATTGTAATCTATATGAATGAATAAAAGAGTTGATATTTTACAAATTTATTCTTTCTTAGCATGTGTATGGATGGAATCGTGTATGATGTTATTTGTTTTGTTCTTGACATGACTGTGTGCAAGTTAATGCCATTTTTGAATGAGTTAATCCCGTAGATATAGTTATGTATTATATCACTGTACAAGTGGCATGGATATGTAGAATACCATGCTCTATTTGTGATCGTCTACAAGTGGATGTGGATCCGAGAGAAACTGTATAGTGGGTTGATGGATTTCTATAGCTAGGGTGATTGGATAACATGATATGCTATGAGAGGTGAATGTAATTGCATGATTGTAGAAATTTTGTGAGTTGTAGAAAAATATTAGTCATAGAAGAGGCACATTGTAACATGTGATGTGTTGTAGCAAAGGATGTGGTTTGCAGCAAAAAGTGTAAATGGGTTGCAACAACAATGTGTTGTAAAAAAGGCATATTTTAGTAGAGGCGTGTTGTAAGAGACATGTTGCAGCAAAGGGATGTGTGTTGCAACAGAGGCATATCATAGTAGGAGACGGGTTGCAGTGGAAAACATGTCAACATAAAAGATGCGTTGGAGTAGGAAATGTGTTGCGACATAGGTATTTTTCCATAGGAGGAATATTTCATAAGAGTTGGCATGTTCCACAAGAGAGAAGGGTGCAATAGGAAGCGTGTTGCAGCATGAGAGGGTGAGTTGCAACAAGTAAATATGTCACAAACCATTTAGTATAGACTGGTTAGTTTGTAGCATCTGTCGGTGGTGCTACAGGGAAGAAAACATGGATACATGAAAATGGAGGTACAACCACAGGGGTTGTGGCATGATCAGATTGAAAAGGAGGAAAATGTAGCAATGAGGAAGGATCATCATGGCAGCTGTGATTCCAATTACACACAAATCAAAAAATGTTTCATTGCAAATGGAATCTGATGGGAGAGGGAAGATGCCTGCTACATCAAGTGGTATCAGAGTATGGTTCAACTCTGGATGAAATAATGTGAGAATATATCAGATCGTTCTTCATCATTGTGATGAAATAATGTGAAAAGATATTAGATCACAGTTCAACTCTAGGATGGAAGAAAATACAAAGCAATAAGACATGGAGAATGAGGTTCTAACTTGTTTTGTTTAAATAAGAATGATGGGAGGCAGTGCTGAAGAAAGGGTCTGTGAAGCATAGTTTGGCTAAAGGCTATGAAATAACTCTCGAGGATTTCTCAGTGAATATGATAAGGTTAAGGACGTGAATAAACCAAGACTTAGAATGCATATAATGGAGTGGTATAAAATGTCAAGATGAAGCCTAAAATGGGAAAATATAGCCAAGAATAGAAAATTGCATGAAGCAAAGTTCAGAAGGTTGTTCTTGATAAGGAAGAATTCCCTGAGATAAATGTATGGTAGAAATAGATGGTATTTGTGGTGGCATTTATCCATGACTATTAACTTTATATGGAAGAGGTAGTGTGGGTCATGAGAGGATTCATTGCATGGTAGTTTTAGTTGTGTTTATCCATGATTTTTATCTTGGAATGAAACCATGGTCACTAGAAATGAGTGAGTGTGGTTGTGAGAGGAATTTCATCAGAAGGTTTCCTAGACTAGAGACTGGGCTCATATATTCTAAGGATCATGTTGGTAGTACTAAGTGCATTATTTCCAAATGGTTACTAGAGGTTTCTAAGAGGATCTAAATTTAAGACAAATGAGGAAGAACAAATATACATAAAATATATTACAGCAGTGGAACATAGAGGCACATGTGGGTGTGTCGGATGAAACAAAGAAAAGGAGGGAAAGAAGATGGATTTTTTTTTCCCTTAATATGTTATTTGTTTGTTTGCAGGAAGAAAGAAATTTGTGGTTGCAAATGGAAGAGGATTTCTTGGATGAAAAGAAAATTCTATAGACAATGTCTATGCAGGAAAATGAATTACAAAGATGGTAGGAAATTGTAGGATTACATAGGTTTCATATGATGAATATGTCTAACAAAGTGTCTGAGTAGAAAATGATATCATGAAGATAAATCATGAAGGAATTTTTTTAGTTGAATATGGAAAACATACAGTCCGGAAGAGGGGGAAGTTGATTAACATGTTGCTAATAGAGAAAGGAGAAGATTTCAAATATATTGAGGAAGAAGGCATGATGCAGAAGAATGTTAGAAGATTCAATGTTGTTGAGGACCAACTATGAAGGTGTTGGATGGAGAAGAAGACTCTTCAAAGATATGTTTCTTGTCATTTGTCAAAAATGTGTATACACTAACAAAATCACTTAGTGAGGCAGTCTACGTGTGGTTGTGGATTGAGTCAAGGGAGGTGTAACATGGGAGTATGTTACTCCATGTTGTGTGGCTTTGAGCATGAGTGTCTAGCTGCACCAACAGAACTTTGTACACTACATGAAAAAGAGCATTGGTATGTCCTAGATTCAACATGACTCAGATTGAGTTGTGCAGGTGATGCATGGATGAGGAGCACTTGACTAGTTCTTTTTGTTATGAAGAAAGAGAGATAGAGAGAGTAGCAGTGTCGAAAGGTGAACTACTGCATAAAATTGAGTTGCAACATGAATAAGATGAAAATTATAGATATCCATGATGAGACTATTGTTTTGTTATTTTTGGATTGATGTGCAATAACGAGCAACAATGAGTTGAAAGGAAAAATGTGCAGTAGTGAAATATAGTTTGTAGATTGAAGTGTATAGTAGATGAAGACTGTAGAGTTGGGAGTGAAATATTGATGGATTTCCATTTGAAAACTATAGATGCATATGATTTACCTCATAAGAATGAGGGAACTCTTTCTTAAAACCTAGAGAGTTTGATTAAGGAGTGTCTCAGTCATCTCGAGCTAACATAGCTAAGGCTTTTGCAAGGACATAATGAATTTTTTATGACAATGATTAATCACCAAAGAATTTGACCGGTTGTTGGAATTGGAATGTTGTTGAAAATCGAAGTGATGATTGAGGTAGTGTCACTACAGAATGGAAGCATGAATGCATGGTGAAGATGAATGCGTTGTTGCAAATTGCAGTTGTGGGCGTTACAATTCAGGAGGAGCACATTATTAGGTGGAAACCAAAAGGATGCATGGTAGGTGAAGAGTCACTAAGGAAAGGAAAAATATAAGATATAATATGAAAGGGCATGAGAACTTGTTGGGGAAATGGAAGTGAATGGTTTATGGAGGAATAAAACACAACATTAAAGAGATTATAAAGGAGCTTGCAGAACCGAAAATAGGGGATATCACACAATATAGGAGAGAGAGAAGTGGTTGAGGTTGCCATGGCCTTTGGACTACCAACCCAATGGACAGTGTAAGATCGTGTATGGTCATGAATCAATGTATTGTAATTTGTATGAATGAATAAAAGATATTTTGTTTTACAGATTTAATCTTTTTAGGTGTGTGTGCGTGTGAATGGAATCCTATATAATGTTATTTGTTGTGTTCTTGACATGATTATGTGCAATTTAATGTTATTTCTTCACTGAGTAAATCATGTACAAAATATTTATGTATGATATCGTTGTATAGGTGGCACAGATATGTAGAATTCCATGCTTGAATTGTGATCCTCTACAAGTGGAAAAGGGTCTGAGAGGGACCGTATAGTGGATTGATGGATATTTGTAGCTATGGTCACTGTATAGAGTGATATGTTATGAGAGGTGAATGTAATTGCATCATTGTAGAAATTTTGTGAGTTGCAAAAAAATATTTATCACAACAGAGGCACATTGTAACAAGAAGCATGTTGTAGTAAAGGATGTGTGTTGCAGCCACAGGTGTAGATGGGTTACAACAGCATATGTGTAGTAGTAGAGGAATATTGAATCATAGGTGTGATGTAAGAGACATGTTGAATATTCTGTGATGTAGGATGTGTGTTGCAATAGAGGTATATCATACTAGGAGATAAATTGTAGCAAAATACATGTCACCAAAGAAGATGTGTTGTAGCAGGATATGTGTTTCATCACAGGCATTTTTCCATAGGAGGCATTTTCATAAGAGAAATCATGTTGTAGGAAGAGAGAAGGATACAACAGGAAGCATGTTGCAGCAGGAGAGGGCGAGTTGCAGCAGGAGATGAGTTGCAATAAGTGAATATGGCGCAAACTGGTTAATATAGACTAGTGATTCTATAGAATATGTTGGTGGTGCTATAGGGAATAAAACATGGATATGTGATAGCATAAGTACAACCTCAGGGGTTATGTCATGATAATATCTAAAAGAAGGAAAAGTTAGCAATGATGAAGAAGTATTGTGGCAACTATGATTCCAGTTATGCACAAATCAAAACATGTTTCATTGCAAATGGACTCTGATGGTAGGGGTTTAATTCCTGCTACATCATTTGGAATCTCTTTTTGATTTTTTTTCCCCATTTTTATCCCTTTATTTTTCATTTTTTAGGGATCCTTCTTTCTTTCTTTTAGCGTGTTTCTTTGTTTGAATTTTTATCTTTTGATTTGTATCGCTTAGTTAATTTAACATATTATAATCATACTTGAAATTATTATTTTAATAAGATGAATAATGTAACCTATTATAATACTATCTATAATAACATGTTAATACTATACTATTATTAATACTTTAATAATACTATGAGTACTATTAATAATATTATTATAATACCATTTATAATAAACTTTTTTACTATTAATAGAACTTTTTATACCACTTTTAAGACCATTAATAATAATTATGTTTTATTATATTTCTATAGTATTACCAATTACTATTAAATATTATAATATAGTAGCATTCTAATATTTTTTCCAACAGAAAATTTCTCAATATATTAGAATATATGGTGTTTTCAAATACATGTACATAGACAAAATAACCATCCAAAATCTCCAAACCAAACAAAAGGGTGATCATTCAAAAAGGAGGAAAATTGTCATCTCTACAAGAGCTTAAGGACCATGTCCAAACTAAAGAGCTTCCACATTATACAAGATAGCATCCTATGAGTACTATGCAGAATTTTACCGCAATAACTTACTATGGAAATACATAGTCTTCAAATGTAAAAATTGTCTCCAAAATATAGAAGGAAGCCAAACTTTAATAGAGATGTAAATAGTGTGAGGGGGCCTCATGTCCTTCAATCCATTTGTTTTTTTTTATATTCCCTTCACAAGCCTGGAGCTCTTTTTTGGAGAGGGCGCCCACCTCCACATTTTGTTCTATGTATATATGTTCAAACCTGATGGTATTGTAGGATTTGATTAAATCCTTGATCATGTCCTTCCAACTCATTAGAGAGGTAACATTTAAATTTCCCTTGCAATTCAGCCACTCAATTACAATTTTTGAATCTCCAAAAACTTGTAGCTGATCAAGAACTAGCCAGAAGGCCAAAGATAAGGTCACTCAAACACCTAGAAGTTCATCCCTTGTATTTGTACCAGGGCCACAAGTAAGAATCCACTTTTAACTAGTGTCTTTTGAGATTTTTAAAACACCTCCTTCCCCACTCAGATTCCCATTTTCTTGAGTTGCACCATAAAACCATCTCATAGTAGGCAGAGTAAATATAGGATTCTTTAAGATACTAAGGCCCTTCCCTTTCCGATATCCCGGACCATCAAAAGTTTCTAGCATTCCCATAGTTTTAAAAACCATCGTCTAAATAGAAGGATTATAATTTTCAAATATTTTTTTGTTTCTTTCCATCCGAATGAACCAGTAGGCCAAGGAGGGAAGGGTACTGAAGTTCCACTCTTTTTAATTCCATCTATCAAAACAATCTGATAATGTGTCACCTTCCCAAGATGAGCTTATATGAAGTGCATAGTATAACTTATGCCACGCCTGTAGAGAAAAGGAGCACTTGACAAATAGGTGTAATAAAAACTCTGAGTCCCCGAAGCATAACAAGCAGAGGCTTGGTCCTTCCAAGCCTTCTTTGATAAGGTCATCCCAAGTTAGAATTTTGTCCTCCACTGCAAACCAAGTGAAAATTCTAATTTTTAAAGCAATATCCCAAGACCATAAATGCCTCCTCCAACCTACAAACTGTTGGTGCAAATAAAGTTTTTTTAAAGCATTGTAAACATTGTTTACTGATAGTAATCTCGAGTTGTATCCACTAGTACAGATTAGGTTGTCTTCTCTTTGTTGAATTTGTAACCCTGATTCAATTAAAACCTTGCAAAAATAACTCCATTCAAGAGATAGAACACCTGAAAGGCCCAAATATGAACTACTTTTCCACTGAGTAGTAATGTTCCCCTTCGAATTCTACACATTGGTTTGATAGAGATACCTGATATTTTTATTTTTTAGAGCCAATAAAAGTTCCTATGAAAGTAGTGAAGAGTTTCCGATACACAGAATCTTGTCTTGGCTAATTAAAATTGAGTGCCCATTTCCAGGATTCCAACTTAACTAGTGACTGATAAGAGGAAGATACTTCAATAGGTTTTTCCGAGTTTGTGAGGCCAGAGGCTGTACTATCGAGGTCGATTTGAGCCAGGTTGAGATAGAAATAGAAGGTAGGTATTTATACTTTATCACCCTATGCCAAATCCATTCTTTTTTCAATACACGCCACAAAGAGTTTGCAGCCAACGCTTAGTTAAGATGGAAAATATTTCTAAGACCCCAACCACCGAAATATTTTGGTTTTTCTATGACCTCCTAGCTGTAAAGATCGAAATAGTGATTCGAGCTACCTCCTAACCATAGGAAATCATAGATCAATTGATGGATCTTATTTAGCACAGAATTAGGGACCACCACAAGAGCCATCTAGTATACAGGTTGATATTCTAGCACCGCTTTAACAAGAATGCAATGACCCCCTAGGGATAACCACCTATTACACCAGTGTCCAATCCTATATTCTAGTTTTGATAGGAACCATCTCCAATCATAAAAAAATTCTCAGCTTTTAAAAAGTATCCTAAGTATATAAAGCCTTCATCCAAATCGACAAAATTAAAGGTGAAGGATTCTTTAAATTTGTTCAATAACTCCCCTTGGATACCTGAATGGTGAAAAGTAGATTTGCAAAGATTGATTTTCAATCCCAAAGAAAAATAGATCATATTCATAAGATTATTTATCTCCAGCCACTCCTCTAGAGAGGCCTTTGTCATGATTAGGATTTCATCCACAAAGAACAGATGGAGAATTTTGACAATTTTGGATACCTTCACCCCCGTCAAACTTCCCTCATTCTGGCCTTTTTTCAGCAATAGGATAAAACTTTCCATAACAAAAATGAACAGTAAAGGCGATAACGAACAACCTTTCCTTATACCACAATCACTCTGAAAGAAAGAAAAGGCCTCTCCATTTATAAGTACAAGAAAATAAGAACTGACTACACAACTCAAGATCCAGTTTATAGAGGACAAATTGAATCGTGTTTGTATCAGAATCAATCTTAGGAAGTCCTGGTTTACAAATTCATACACTTTCTTTAAGTCCATATTTAATATTATAGCCTTAATATTTTTCATTTTTATACTGTGTAGACATTCTTGTGCCATCCCTATAGCATCCAAAATCTTCCTTCCTTTTAAGAAACCAAGTTGTTCACTCGATAATGACCTCGAGAGGATAGGATTTAATCTGTTTGTTATCACCTTCTCTATCAGTTTGTAACATAAGTTGCATAACTCTATGGGTTTGTAGTCTCTGAAATTCATAGGCTTATTTTCCTTTGGAATCAGCGCCATAAAAGTAGAGTTTAGTGAGATTTGGATCTTTCCTTTAATCCTAGAATCCTCCACAAGCTCCAGCAGATCATCACCAAGCAATTCAAAGAACTGGGTAAAAAATTCAACCGGCCAACCATTAGGGCCTGGAATTTTATCTTTTGCAAAGTGCTTTAAGACCTCCCAAATCTCCGACTTTGTGCATGGATGATCAAAGAGAGAATTATACTCCTCATTTACAAAACGAGGAAAGAGACTGGCAATATAAGATTGATCCCTAGGAGAGGCGGGATCGTTGATTTCAAACATGCCTTTGAAATGTCTTTTTCTTCTCTTTTAAGAGCCTCTTTCCCCTGTGATATTGACGATCCTCATCCAGAATCTCCCAAATATGTTTTTTATTCCTTCTAGCACTGATAAAATTATGAAAAAACCTTGTATTCTGATCACCACTTTTCATCCAAGTTGTTATGATCCTATGTCTCCATAGTTCTTCATCGAGGACAAGTAATGAATTACATTCTACTTCCAATTTTTTATGTGGCGATCAGGTATCAAGTCCCTCCCATCCCTCGGAATCGATGAGAGTGTTACACGAAGCTCCTCCTCCAAAATTTATAATATGAAGAGTTTATCACTTCTCTAGAGTCGAGCCCAATATTTGGTCCTATTTTTTAGCACTTTTAGTTTCCACACAAATCTAACTTGAATATTAGATTCCACCATTAAACCTTGATCCATCCAAACCTATTTAAAATTTTTAATAAACTCTTCCTCCATCAACCATGATGAATTTAGTTTAAAAGAGTAGGATAAGGGAAACTGTTGAAATTCAAATTGAGAAACCACCGGAGCATGATCTGAGATATAAGGGTACTCCACCCAGAATTCGAATCGACCTACTTGACTTAAAAAGTTCTCAGATACCAAAATATGATGCAACCTTTTTGCAATACAATCAACCCATGCTCTGCCATTTCTCCATGTCGGGACCAAGAAATACAGAAGCAAATCCACTTAGTGATTTCTTGGAATAATTCTTTCAATAATCTTGCCAATTTGTCCAAATGCGTCGAATCTCCCTATACCTCATTCTCTCTAGTAGTGAGATTTAAATCCCCTACAACAATCAAATTATTAGAAGCCAACAAACCTCTAGTGGCCACGTGCTCCCAAAAATATTTCCTCTCGCTACAAGGGCCATAAACATTGAGAAGATTAATCTTCTTGTTATTCTCCAAAGAAGTACCAGACAACATAATACCTCCACAATAGAGAAAAGGGTCCAAAACTAGCTTATTTAGATCCCACGTTACCAATAATCCACCAGAATTACCAACAGAACTAATCGCACAAGATAACTAACAAGGGAAAAATGATAACATAAAAAACCTTACTATCTATTCATCCACAAGTGTTTCCTGTAAGAAAATAATGTAAGTATTTGTCTTATGCAACAATCTGCACATGGAGGCTTCTTTCAGGGTGCCCCTGACCCCTCTAATATTTAATAAAGGTAAAATCATGGTTTATCCCTAGAAAGGGATTTCATGCCTCTAAGATCTATGTTTTCAGTAATAGAAGTAGTAAGGGATACAATAATAGGAAGCGAACCAGTGGATTTCTTACGTGCACTCCTCATTTTAATGAGGAGGTCTCAAAACCCAGTCTCTTTGACGAGGAGAAGTCGGATCCTAGATCCCCACCATACTTTTATAAATGTCTCGAGTGTCCAGAAACAATGGTCTTAATAATATTTTTCCCTTGAAAGGTGGGAATCAAGAGTGGGGTGTCAGCCTCTCTATGCATCGTAACTAGGGACTCCAGAGTCTCCCTCAAGGAGCATTCACCAGGCTTTGACTCTCTGTAACCTGATAGTAGGAAGCAGTCCCTATCCGCCTCACTAGTCCCAACCCTATTCCCTAGAATATCTACAGCATCCACAGTATGTAATCCCCCAAAAGGAGACGAGTTACTATAAGTGGAGACATATTTTATTCTTACCTCTTTTGGGGAAGGGTTCATCATCGCTAGAATATAGTCTGACTTGTCCCTCCTAGAAAGCTAGGGAATAATATCACAGGAGGAGGAACTGTCTCTAACTTTTGTCAGGGGAGGAGGCTGTGGAGGTGCTAAACCAACCACCAAGGGAGTGTTGGTGTCCAGGGAATCCCTTTCCCAAGCCGAAAGTGTAAAATAGAAAGAAGGACAGAGTGCTTTTAACTTACCTGTGACCATATCCGTAGCTACTAGACTTGGAGGATCCATAAAACTAGTACTGGAAGGAGCATGAACAAAGGAGTCAACACCCAGTGAATCACAACGGTACTCCTTCCTAATTCGAGAGTTTTATGATTCCTCCTCCTTTGAAAAACCCTGGTAGTTGCTTCTTAGGTGGCATGTTTTATGACATAAAGTACAATGAAACAATAAACCCATGTAATCCAACATTTGGAAGATTGTGTGACCACGCCACTGTATATCAATAGTCTCCAAAAGACCATAATGTATATCAACATCAACAAAGATCTTCCCCATCCTTCTTTCAGGGGCACTCAATGCCAGTTCATCAACTTTAATGAATCAACCAAGTGCATTACTGATTGCAGTCATGGCTTTCTCATTCCAAATATTTAAAGGTAAGCCAAAGAGAAGTACACAGAGGTGCATGTATTGGAAATAGTCATTTACAGGGTCAAAAATGAGCCTCCAACATTTGAGCATCAAGCTTCCCTCATCAAAATTCCATAGTTTTTCCAGGATTTTTGAAGAATCCTCTGGTGAAATAAACTTAAAACCAAACCACCCTCTTGGGAGATAGTATACCTCCGGATCATACCACAACAATGGAGCCTAGAACCTTCAAACCCACTTTGTAATAGGCATGTTACACCGGGAACGGTAAGACAAGAGACCCACCAATGCATTTAGTGCCAGACATATTGCCTTCTCTAAACCTAAGTTATCCCCCATAACCATCTTGTGCCTAGAGTGGTTGGGGATCTATATTTTCACACCAGACTTCCTCCGAGGAGAAGACTTCACTACAGAGGTAAGTCTATCACTATGAGACTAGTAACATCCACTGACGACCTTCCTACTACCCTGGTAAGCTTCCAATGTCGGTCTAGAAATCCCAACAATAGAGTTAACAACAACATTCGATGAAGGGACAGCCAAGTTCGCCCCCCTCCTATTCAAATTAGAGTGAGGAATTTGGGTAGAGGCAATAAGTTTTGAGGTTAGAAGAAGTGATTTTGTTGGTACCTCTGTAGGAAGATTAAATAAACCTACCTTCCCCTAGGCCTCCTCATTAGCCGCACTCATAAGTGCATTGATAACAACTTCCGTCGTGGTATCTTGCAACAATGCTAGGAAAATGCCACCTAAAATCCACTTAGGGATCCAAAAGCCTAAGGGATGTCCTATCCTCCGTCGTTAGCTAGAGGTGCAACTCTTGGGATCAAATCAAAAGATAAGTGCACTTGACTGAAAATAAAGGATCGTATCAGCTCTGCCCTCCCATAAGAGCTCGTTCAAGACACATTTAAGATGCTTAAAAATAGTTGAGTCCCTTCCAGTAAAGTCCAACACTAGGACCTAAAACTGCCAGCTCCACATGGCCTCCACAAAAAACTAGGCCAATTTGGAGAGAAAGAAATACACTATTTTCGCTAGAACCTGTTGCAAGTTTTCAAAAAACCAGTTTCCCCGAAAAGTCTTAGATAACAATCATCTATTTTATATTACGAGAAAAAACAAAAATTTGAGTTCTTACTAATACTTTAGTAGCATTCTAATATTACTAATACTATTTACACTATTAATAATACTATTATGATACTATTTACAACAACCTTGTAAATACTATTATTATTGAAATTTTTAAGAACAATAATAATCTATTATAGCACTATCCTATTATAGTACTACTCTATTATTTAGTAGGACTATTCATCACATTAAAAATAGCATATTACAATACTATTCTTTTATTACTATTAATAATACTATTTACACTTTTAACCATACTATTATGATACTATTTATATCAACCCTTTTACACTATTATCATTAAAACTTACACTATTATCTTTTTACTTTATTCTATCATCTCTTTTTGCAGACATTATTAAATTTCTAGGGTTTTTTTAGTTTTTAGCCTTCAAGGGTTTTTGTAGTTTTTAGCCTTCTAGGGTTTTTGTAGTTTTTAATTCTCTCTTAAAGATGACTTTATTATATTTCTAGGGCTCTTGTCTCTGATCATGATGTATTTATTGCTATGTTCCAATCTTCTCTTACTTGAATTTTTTTTCCTCATGATGGATCTGATTGGAGGTTCTAAACGTTGACCACTAAAAAATGGACACTGTGGATTTTGAATACTCAAAAATGAACACTCTCGATTTTTTGAGCAATCTTAATAACAACTCCCACCACATAAATATCAAAACCCTAACATAGATACTTGCAAATTGTTCAATTAAACCTTGATACTTCAACATATACTCACAACCCATACTTAACCCAATGTTTATCAATTATTTAGTTTGCTTTTCTTTGTATGTTAGCACCTATTAAAATGCATCCATGGATGAGCGTAAATTATTTATTTAAACACAAATATTATAGAAAATATGAAATTTTAAGTAAGACCAAGAAAACAAGTACTCACAAACTTTCTGATCAACCCTTTTATTCCTCATTGTCCTATCTTATGTGTTGAATGGGTTTCATTTTTTTTCTTTTATACAACCAAAAAATTTAAAATTAGTATTTCATGACATAATTAAATTTTATGTACATAAAATAATAAATAAATGATTGCATACCTCTAATGCACATTGTGATTGTTGGGATGGCTCCTCCTACGATGCAATCATGTTCGTTTCTTTTACCATCTCATTGTACACTTTTTTGGACATCCCCACTAGCATGTATTAGTTTTTACCTCATTTTCTCTTTGAAATTTCCGTGGCATGCCTTAACCAACACACATCATTAATTTGAATCTACAGAGAATTCAAAAATGTTAAATTTTTAATACAACTTAAAGAACTTGTCTTGTTGTCTTGTTGGGATGAGCTACCATCATCTTTGCTGCAATAAGTTGCTTTCCTTGAACTTATATCAACCATATACTATTAAAAAAAAGTCAGGAATCATCATATATAAAAATTCCAATATTTTTTTACAAAATAAGATTAATAGAATATTGTTTCTCTATAAATTAACAGGAGCATCGGTGCTCTATTAATTAATAGAATAATTGGTGCTCTATAAATTAATAGAATCATCGGTGCCTCATTACTATTTATTGAGCATTGTTGAACATGTGAACAAAGTTAATTTTATTTTAAAATTTGGGTTGTTGTTGACAAGATCATGCACACTGGTGCGATATTCCTATAAAGTGAGCATTGTGAACCGCAAAATCATTTTATTAAAATAAAAATGATATAGACAAGGTTTCAGATCCAATGCAATGAGTGATTCCATTGCAATAGATACCAAATGCCCCATATACAGGTAAAGAAACCCTACAAAAATCTACTTCTTAAAAAAGAATACTACTTGTGAAATATAGAGAGGAAGACCAAGAGAAACAACAAGGAAGCTAGGGCTTCCAATACCAAATGTAACTATGAAACCTTTTTTTTTTTTATAATGCACTAAAATTTGTTTGGATAAAATAGGGGAAATATCGAGATGATGAATAGAATAACATAACATACCTGAAATTTCTCCTCAAAAAATTTGTATGTAAATTTGGCTCTTCATAAAATCTACCCACTCCAAAGGCATTTCTTGTAAATCTCTCTTATGTAAATATCTCTTATAATTTTTTGTGAAATAATTAAATAATTATTATGGTTTTCATTTATAAACACACACATCTTGAAAGAAAAAAATTCCCGCTCATTTTTTCACTATATATTTCATCGCATTGATTTGGTTTGGTAATTTTTTTATTTTACCCTTTAGCGGTGTTGGGTATGTGTTATATTATTTTCACAACCAAATATAGTGTCCTTGTTGCGTTCGTTTTTGGAGGAGTCATAGGGTGCGGGAGCCCCCCCACATAGGGTTGGGGGGAAGCACACCTAAAAAGAATTGGTAGTTTATTCGTTCTCTTTTTCGTGGTTTTTCAACTCACGGTTTTCTAATTCCTATTAAGGAATTAGGATTGTTGACTAATTCAAGTCAATGGATTAGGGTATTTGTATG
>JASDQU010100145.1:260480-304092 GCA_032191745.1 Picea mariana | reverse complement strand
ATATATATATATATATATATATATATATATATATATATATATATATATATATATATATATAGATGAATAGAATATTAGAGGTGTGACTCTAAAGAGTTTGTTGGTTTTCCCAGTTTGGATTTCTAGGGTAAAAGTCTATGTGTAATGTGTGTGTGTGGCATTGTTTCTTTTCTGTTTTTATTAATAATTTGTTTCTAGTACTTAATTGTCCAAGGTTAAAATCTACAAACAGTGCACCCAATGATAAGATGCATCGATGTGCTTTTTTTAACATTATGCACTAGGGATGTATTGGTTTCTAAGCACACCATGGAATATTTATGGTTTTTAAATTAACATTTTTTGTTTAAAAATCAATTGTTCTAACATGTTCTATTGCATTTGTTATATACACACTAGTGTGATTTGTTATTTGGGAGCATTATGATGCATTTTATTTTTTATAAAATAAGAAATGACATTTTAGTATTTTCTATTAATAGCGGTTATCGGTGTGCTTTATGTGTTAAGAACGGGGGAACAAAGTCAACCTAGGAGCACCAGTGTGCATGTTTGACTTAAGAGCACTAATGCACACAATCAACTTAGGAGCACTAGTGCACATAGTCGACTTAAGAACACCAGTGCGCACTATCGACTTAGGAGCACCAGTGTGCACTGTCGACTGAGGAGAATCAATGCACATGGTCAAGTTAGGAACATCGGTGTTAAAACCTCCTCCCTCCCACCTTAAATTGACCGATCGCACTAGTGCACCTAAGTCAACTAAGGATTCACAATTGTGGTTGATTAAATTAGGTGCAAAGATGTTAAAACCTCTGCAAAAATCTCTAGTCTCCCACCTCTGCTAACAACCTCCGCTATAAACAAAGAAGGGATACATTTTTCACGATATTTTATAAAAACCTCTACAAAAATGTGTTCTCCTTGTAGTGAAGTGAGCATATTTGGTTAATTTTTCCACCATGGAAATTATTGGATCACTTTTCCTTTCTATCTTGGGAAACTTTTTTATGACATCAATAATTAACTTTTTCTATTTCCACTCTAGACTTAGTAATGGTTGTAGGAAACTTGATATATGTCTTTCTTATCCTTTATTATTTTACATTCCATGCACCTAGATATATAATCGACCATATCCTTCTTCATTCCTAGAAAAAAGTGTTGATTTCTTACTACTACAATTGTCTTCTGATAACCAAGATGTACAACATATGTAACATTGTGCTTTTGTTTTAAAATCTATCTTCCTTAATTCATAAGAATTAGGAATATACACTATGTTTTTATGCATATGAATGCAATTTTGTTCCAACTTATATCCCTCACACTTCGATTGTGCATTCTCTTTCTATAATCCTTCTTTGATTTGAATATAATACTCATTAGAGGAAACATCCTCAAGAATTCTAAGCCTCAAATCAATTTTTCACATAGTAATATGTTAAGCCCTAAATAGTGGCACATTACCCCTTAATTAAGGCATATTGCATTAGTAATGTTATTTTATTTATGTCGCTTGAGTCCATTAGTTGTAATTGTACCTCCTAGTATCCTATATATACCAAGCAAACCTTTTCATTTGGAATCATATTGTATTTGGAAATTTATGTGGTGTATAAGGAGGTTTCCCCCTCGAAGAGGCTTATTATCTAAAATTATCTCTTTTTCAAGGCGTTGAGTACTTATTATGAGGTTCTTTTATGTTATTTTGATATTTGGTTCTTAACATTTGGTATCATAGCTCAAGGTATTGGGGTTTCGCTGCTACATCTGAGACACCTTGGAATTTTAGTTATAATTTTTTTCCTACAACGTTTCAGAAGGAACCCCTTGGATGATATTTTGCAAAAGGATAAAGGTACTGGGGTTTCAAATTTATTCTCCCAAGGTCATATATGTTTGGAGATATATCCTTTGTAAGATAGGGTTATGGAATCATCCTGAATTTAGTCATCGCAAAATTTTCACTATAAATTTTTTTATGTAATGTTTCAGACCCTAAAAAATAGAGTATATTCATATAAATTATCAAGGTAATTGTGATAAAAATTTCAGCTTCGAGGTCATCCTACTTTTGTAGATACACCCTGTGCAAGATAGGGTATCTGACTAGTCATATTAACTAGTCTCAAACAAGTCTTCCGGGTAAAACAATGATATCATCTTCAATGAGTATCCAAATTAAGTGAGATTAGTTACATTGGATAGTGGATAGTATGTAGTATTTTGGGTACAAGTTTCAGAATCAAATATCATATATTGTGCTCTTGGAATGCTTCACAAATACACTCTCCTGGAAGGGACAAAAATCATTAAGGTGTGGGGAAGTTGCCATAACTTCCACTTGGCACATCCAATTTTGATCAAACTAATGAAATTGCAGAGAAGACATATCAGAGAACTACAAAAAGAAATTTTGAGACCCAGAAGGGACAAAATTTTGGAGATACATCAAAATAAATATCTTCTACCATAACCATCTTGAAATCAAGTTTTAAAAGTGATACTTTGCCAACATGCCAGAAAAAAAGGGAACTTCTACACCAAATAAGCCTCTAGAAAGTCCTACTTGGGCTCTTGATGAAGGTGAAGAAATGCGTAGGGACATAAATTATTTACAAATGAAGATAGTGACAAAATATGAACTACAAGAGATGATGGATTCAACTGAAGCTAAGTTGGAGGCAATAATGGATACTAATATGGATGGTTTAAAAAGGGAGATCATGGAAGGATTAAAAATTTTCCTAATAGAGAGGCCACCTGAAAGTGAAAATGTATCCCATGAAATTCATGATGAGGACACAAGGAAGATGAATCAAGACTGGAGAAACTCCAAATTTGGGTTGAAGACCAACCACTTTCCTAAGATCGATATGAGGAAGTTTGATGGCAAGTATCCAATCACATGGATACTTCAGATGGAGCAATTCTTTGATCTACATGATGTGCCACATACACAAAAGGTACGCATTTCTTCTTTATATTTAGAAACCAATCAATTTGTGTGGTATCGATGGATTTTTTCTTGCAAATAACTCATCACTTGGAAAATTTTCACAGAAGAAATGATAGCACACTATGAGGATACAAGGAGCAATACCTTATTTAGACAATTGATAAATCTCAGAAAAAAGGGTTCGGTTGCAGAGAACATTGAGAAATTCCAAAGATTGAATATAAAGGTAACTAATATTCCAGATGAGCACCTTGTTGATGTATTCATAGGAACTTTAAAGGATAACATTCAACATGAGGTTTGCCTTTGGGTACCCAAATCATTGGAGAATGCATTCAGGGTGGTGAGAAATGTTGAAAGTAAAAATATGGCTATGGATACTAGAAGGACCACTCCTAACATCTATCGAGACAATAATGTTCCTTCTTATAAAACACCTCAACCTACAAGGTTGAAACCTCAACAATTGGAGGAAAGAAAATAAAAAGGTTTATGATTTAATTGTGATAGAAAGTATAGTAAGGGACATAAGTGTGGTGAGAATAAATTATTCTACATAGATTGTGAAGAGGAAGAAGAACAAGAAAAAGAAAAAGAACCATCTCAAGATGAAAACATAGAAGAGATTTCTTCTGAAGACTTGACTCCCATGATATCGTGTAATGCATTGGTTAGAATTAGCACTCCTAAAACCCTCAAGATCGAAGGATATATCAAAAAGAAAAAGGTAATAATCCTAATCGATTCTGGTAGTACTCAAAATTTCATTCACTATAAATTATCCAAAGATCTCAATTTCTTTATATAGCCAATGCCAGAGTTTCAAGTAATGATTGCAAATGCAGGAACTATAAATTGCTTAGGAAAATGCAATAAGATAAATATTATGATGAGGGAATATGTAATGAATAGTCCAATGATTGTTATACCCATAGGTGGTGTTGATGTCATACTAGGAGTCCATTGGTTACAATCATTCGGAACATTGGTTTTAATTTTTAAGAAATTTTCATGAAATTTTCATTGGAAGGAAAATAAATTGAGTTAACGGTTATCACAAGGAAACACGGCAAGGTGATAAGCTCTAAAGGCATGAAAAAATTATTGAAAAAGGGACATCAGGGTGTAATTGTACAACTATGCTCACTATATGTTCAAACATCTAAGCCATCTATTTCCCTAGATCTCCAAGGGATCATTGATAAGAATTCCAAAGTATTTGAAGATATTCCCAAAGGTCTTCCAGCCACTCGAAATCATGATCATGATATTCACCTAATTATGGGGTGTGTTCCTCCTAACATCAGGCCTTATAGATACCCTTATGTCCAGAAGAGTGAAATTGAGCGTACGGTTGAAGAAATGTTAGAGGCTGGAATTATTATACCTATCCAAAGTTCTTACTCTGCACTGGTGGTAATGGTACTCAAGAAAGAGGGCTCATGGTGTATGTGTCCATATTATAGAAAGCTCAACAAGATCACTATTAAAGATAAGTTTCCCATTCTCATCATTGATGAATTGCTGGATGAACTACATGGAGAAATCTAGTTCACAAAGTTGGATATTTGTTCGAGGTATCATCAAATTAGAATGAAGGAAGAAGATATTGCAAAAACATCATTTCAAACTCATGAAGGCCATTATGAATTTTTGGTCATGCCTTTTGGCCTTACGAACGCACCTTCCACATTCAAAGGGTTGATGAATTCCATTTTGAATCCCTTCCCTCAAAAATTTGTGTTAGTATTTTTTTATGATATACTAATCTATGGAAAGTCTTTGGAGGATCATGTGTGACATGTTTTCAAGCTGCTACAATTACTAAAGGAGCGACAACTACTAAAGGAGAAACAACTATATTCCAAACCATCCAAATGTTTCTTTGGGGTGAAGGAGGTAGAGTATTTGGGTCATATTGTATCTCATGAAGGTGTCAAGTTAGACCCTAACAAGACTAAGGCCATGAGGGACTGGTTGATTCCCAAAACATTGAATACTCTTAGAGGATTTTTGGGTTTGACAGGTTGCTACCGCAAGTTTGTTCGAAACAATGGAATAATAGCATCACCTAAGAAGGATGCAGAAGGATGAATTTTCATGGAATAATAGCATCCTTCTTACTTGATGTTAACTAAGAAGGATGCATTTTCATGGACTTCAGAGGAAACTCAATATTTTGAACAACTTAAAGAGAATATTTTCAAAGCTCTTATATTGACCACACAAGACTTCACAAAAATATTTATTGTGGAATACGATGCCTCAGGAAATGGCATTGGTGTTTTTCTAATGCAAGAAGGAAGGCCCCTTGATTTTGAAATTCGGCCACTCAAGGGAAAGGACTTACACAAACCCATATGTGAGAAGGAAATGATGTCAATACTACATGCATTGAAGAAATGGCGCCCTTACCTAACAGGTAGGCACTTCAAAGTCAAAATAGATCATGATAGTCTTAAATACTTCTTGGAAGAAATATTATCTTTAGAAGAACAATAAAAATGGGTGACCAAAATGTTGGGTTATGATTTTGAAATCATCTATAAAAAAGGGAATCAGAATGGTGTGGCAGATGAACTCTCAAGAAAGGATGAAGATGTTGAGGCCTTTCTCTGTACTATCTCGATCATCCAACCCAATTGGATAATAGAAGCGAGGGATGAATGGAAAAATGATGAAAACATGTGGACTCTCATTCAAAGGTTGCAGTAGGATTCCAGTGCATAAGATACATTTACATGGTTAAATGATTCACTATGGTAGAAAGATCTCTTATATTTATGTAAGAATGCCCAACTCAAAAAAAAGGTACTATTCGAATTGCACACCTCTCTGGGAGGAGGGCACTCAAAATTTTTGAAAACCTACCATAGGGTCCAGAAGGAATTTTTTGGGGATGGCCTTAAAAATGATGTTCAAAGGTTTGTGGAAGAATGTTTGGTTTTCCAACAAAATAAGGTGGAAACAATTAAGACCCAAGGTCTTTTACAACCATTATCCATTCCAAGTCAGTGTTGGGAGGAGGTTTCCATGGATTTCATCACAAGGTTACCAAAGTCTAAAGGAAAGATTGTCATCATGGTGATTGTTGATAGACTGACCAAGTCCGCACACTTTTGTGCACTCCCTCATCCTTTCAAAGCCATTATAGTTTCCACTGGATTCATGGAGATATTTCAATAGCTACATGGAAGGCCAAAGATTATTGTAAGTGACAGAGATCCCATTTTCACTAGACATTTTTGGACAAAATTAATTTCTTGTTTGGGTACTCAATTGGCTCATAGCTCATCTTATCATCCTCAATATGTAGGAAAAATTGAGATAGTGAACAAATTTCTGGAAGGATACCTTCGTTGCTTTGTCTCTAATAAACAAACACAATGGTTCAAATGGTTACCATTGGAAAAATGGTGGTATAACACTTCCTTTCATACTGCAACAAAAATGACACCATTTATGGCACTCTATGGATACCACCCACCTTCCATCATTTCTTCTCTAAAATAAAAATCTAAAGTTCAAGCAGTGGAAGATCACATCGAACATCAACAAGAAGTTCTCCAACTCTTAAAGGACAACCTGACCATGGCACATAATCACATGAAACAACAAGCATATCAGCATTGCAGTGAAAGAAGTTTTGAAGTAGGGGATTGGGTATTTTTAAGAATACAACCATACAAACATGCGTCCCTCAAGTAAGCTAAAAAGGATACTAAATTATCACTAAATTACTATAGCCCTTATAAGGTCTTGCAAAAGATTGGTACTATGGCATACAAATTGGATTTGCCTACATCTCCACAAGTACACCCAGTTTTTTGTGTTTCATGATTAAAGAAGGTTATAGGTGACAATATCTCAGTTCAAACTATATTGTTAGAACTTGATGAGGAAGGAAAAATAATATTGGAGCCTAAAGCTATCACTAACACAAGAATTTTGCAACTGAGGAATAGATCCATTTCAGAGTATCTCATTAAGTGGAGGAAACTACCTACTAAATATTCTACTTGGGAAGATGAGTCTTTTATATAAAAAAATCTAGAATTACTTAAGCATTGTGGACAACATTTGTCTAAAGGGGAGGGGCATGTTAAGCCCTAAATAGTGGAACATTACCCCTTGATTGGGGCATATTACTTTAGTAATGTTATTTTATTTGTGTTCGCTTGAGTCCATTAGTTGTAATTGTACCTCCTAGTCTCATATATATACCAAGGAGGAATTTTCATTTGGAATCATCTTGTATTTGGAAATTTATGTGGTGTATAAGGAGGTTTCCCCCTCAAATAGGCTTATTATCTGAAATTCTCTCTTTTTCAAGGCATTGAGTACTTATTCTGAGGTTCTTTTATGCTACTTTGATATTTGGTTCTTAACATAATAATTGTAGGATGAAATGCATGTACTCTTCGACTGAGTTCATCAACAATATCGTTCTCCTTCCCTCTTATATGCTTACTATTAAAGTCATATTCATTAAGAAACTATATCCATATTGTTTACCTGGAATCTAAAGTCTATTGTTCAAATGAATATTGTAGACCATTGTGGTCTATTCTGAACTAAAAATTTCTCCCCATCAAGCAATGTCTTCACATATTTAGTGCATGATATATTGCAGTGAGTTCTAAGTCATGTGTGACATAGTTATTTTCATGCTCCTTAAGATTCATTTATTAATAAAAAATCACATACCCTCTCTGAGTAACAAATCCACCTAGTCCCAGTTTGCAGGAATCTATACATAGCACAAAATCTTCATTTGGGTTAGTAATATTAAGAATGGGTGCACTAGTAAGAAATTCCTTCAACAACTGGAAGCTTTCTTCACCCTTTGGTGTTCATTCAAATTTAATTCCTTTATTCTATAAATATGTAAAGGGATCAAGAATCTTGGAGAATCCTTTTATGAATCTTATGTAGTATCTAGCAACACCCATGAATAAATTTACCTTAACTACTTTCTTATGTCTAGGTCATTCCCTAATAGCTTCAATATTATTATTACTATTCCTTCCTCAAATATGATGTGTCTCAAATATTGAATTTTCCTCTAATAAATGGGGCACTTACTTAAATTTGCATACAACTAATACTCTATTATTGCATGTAGTACTAACCCCAAGTGCTCATCATGTTCCTCCTTTGACTTTGAATAAATAGGAATGTTATCTAGTAATGTAATGACAAACTTATCTAAGTAATTTATAAATATTCCATTGATCAAGCACATCAAGGTAGCTAGTGCATTTGTTAGTCAAAATGGAAGCACTACATATTCATAGTGCCTATACTTGGTTCTAAAAGATGTCTTATTGATTTATTCATCCTTTATCTTTATAAGATGGTATCCCAGCCATAGATATATCTTTGAAATGATGTTTTCTCCTTTTTGTTTATCAAATAGGTCATAAATTCTTGGTAAAGGATATTTGTTTCTCATATTGAGATTATTTGTCTATCTAAAATCAATGCACAACTACAAAGTCTCATCTTTATTCTTCATAAAGAGTATTGTTGTTCCTCATGGAGAAACACTTGGGCATATATACCCATTTTATAACAATTCTTGTAATTGCATTTGCATCTCCTTCAATTCAGGTCTACTCATTTGATATCGAGTCTTAGATACTGGAGTAGCTCCAAGCATCAAATAATATAGAAATAAATATATATATTTTGTTGCAGTCCTACTATATCCCCATATACATCTACATAGTCCTATAGAACTGAAATGTCCTAAATATTTGGGTGTATACACTTTCCTAGATATTCCACATGATATTCATACAATTGACACCCTTTCTTGAAGAATTTCTTCACTGATGAGGATGAAATCTCCCTTATAGAAATGGTCTTGGGAATGCCTTTCATTGTCCTCTTCTTTCCTTATTCATAAATACATGTGAAAGTATTATTATTAAAATCTAGGACATCATGATCCACATCCATCCAACCTATTCCAATAACAACATCATATGAACCAAACAGTAGTATATTCAAGATTGCAACAATTCTGAAACCATCCATGTCTAATTGGAAGCCTTTGAAAAATTCATTAATTTTCCTTTTAGTTCCAGTATATAATTGAACCAACCATGATGTCCCGTGCTTATTTATTTTCAAATTAAATATTTCAATCAAATCAAGGGAGATGTAAATATGACTTTCTCATAACAATAGATTGATTGGTAATCTTACCTTCAACCTCAATCATGTGTGATTGATGGTATTCTTGTTGATTTTCTAGGGCATCATATATCCTTAGAATGTTCTTGTCCACATTGTACACTACATGTTCCTCCTATATGTTGTGCACATTCCACATTCTACATTCCCTTTGAGGGAAATTAATGTACAAATGGTTTCCTTCACATCCCCATCATTTTATTAGCTACCTTTCCATTTTTCCAAAGGATTCTACCATCTTAGATCCACTATAAGATGGCTAGATCTAATAATATGTAGTAGGACAATTACTAAAGAAAGGAGGTTGAAATCCTTCTTCCACTAATGTTGCTTTTCCTTTTTCTTATCTCTCCAAGACTTCTAAAAGCCTTCTATGCCTTTTCACTTCCCATAATAGTATTTATCTTTCCCGATCATCTCTAAAAGAGTCTTAGGTTCCTAAAACTAAATTTTATCTTTGTGGAATGCAAGATATCCACTCATAGACTTTTGTATCTTCACATTCTCCTCTTTAATATATCCCACGTATCTTAGTAGTTCCAAAAACTTCTTCTCATGTTCTTCTATAGTTATATTTCCCATCCTCAGTTGAAAAACTTCATGTGCCATCTTCTTTTCATAGTAAGATCAAAGGGATACTTCTGATAGAAGTACTTCTTGAATTGTTTCCAGGAAATTCTCCTCTCAGCGATATGCTTAACTTGTGTCAATTGGTCCCACCAAATAAAATCTTTCCTATGAAGGTTGCATATAGAAATTTTTTCTTATAGATTGGATGAGTAGTTGTTCATATGAAAATAATTCCTTATTCCTATCAACCAAGAATCATCATCATCTCCCATATTATTTTCACCATCAAAATTTGGTGGCTTGATCTTCCTAATCTATCCTTGCAACTGGTTTTGCACGTATCTTCTCCTTTGATATCTACATGTAGACACGTATGGGATTATCTATTATTCTTCAAGTGTATATGTCTTACTCATTGAATGTGATGGTGAGTAATGATTCCTTCATGTTCTTGTAGAACTCTGGTGCTAAAACATGGCCCTCAATAGGTCCTCTTTTTCCTCATCTTAGAAACTAAATGACTGAAAAGTATCCTTTTATTGAGTGACAAGATATTTAATGGTTTTATATTCTTGAATGGACTCTACCTCCTTCCTCATGCCTTGATCCTGATCCATTCTTCATTTTCCTTTGCAAAAAATTTAATATTTCTAGTAACTGAGTTTTTAGATAATTTTTCTCCTTTTGATATTTCAACATCCTCTCAATATCATCTCTTCACCTCCATATTAAAAATCTATATAGTTTCAACCATATCTAATGAATCCATTCTCTTTCCATTCTTGTTAAACTCTATATCGTTTATAGTAATATTGAGGGGATTATAGTTGCTTCTTCATGGATGTTGGGTATTTTTCTATCTTCCATCTCTCCTCTTAAACAATAATCTTCAACTATTCTCTTTAATTATCCTTGTTGTAGATCCAAATCTATAATAAGTGTGAATACTAATAAAATATTATATGCATCTCAATTTTCTAGGTTTGCAACATTTTCTTTCAAATACTAGTAAGTATTCACTTCATCAATTTTATCAATTCAATGCTACAAGTCTCTTCTTCTACTTGTTAAAGTTACTTCACACACACCTAGGATTTATTTTTCATAAGGTTTCTCCTTGTTTATTAGTCATTATTAGTCATTTATCCTGTCTCCTATTTTTTAGGAGAGAATATTCCACCTGGAAAATATTGTCTTCAGTTGACACTTCAGTTTGACTAGTTGAGTTGAGTCTAGATGTTTCATCAGTTTTATCACCATGAAACATTGGGATCATCACCATGTTAATGCACAATTGCCTTGGGATCATCACCATACTACTACATTACCCTTGATTCCTTGATCTACTCCTAACTACACTATGTTTAGTCAGTTAACTCAGCTAGGTGGTAGTTCACTCCCGTAACTACTTGAGAGACTAGAATAGGTGGAAGTTCACTCTTGTAACTGATGGTGTGCGTCCAGATCACTCTAGACCACCACTATGGCACATTGGTTCCCCTGCAGTGCGCATTCATTGAGTTATACAAAGTATATCATGTGTAAATTATTCATTATTCATTACGGTTAGTGAGAATTCTTCCATTCTTTCTCTCCTTCTTCTTTCTCAATTTATCTTTGGAAACATGTGTAGTATTTTATATATATATATATATATATATATATATATATATATATATATATATATATATATTATGTGCAAGATCAACAAATTTACATGATATCCGAGTCGACATACTGCTAAGAAAAATCTACACCAAAATATTTAGCAGGTACAAAAGATTGAAGACAGTGGAAAGATGGATTTCCAAAAAGAATTCATTCTTACACCTTACAATTACTTTGCATGGAAGGAGAAAATAGTCATACATCTCCAAACCATAGCATTGTACAGGTTAACCTTGAATATAGACAAAGAATAGACATCATACATAGAAAAATCCAAGTACTTAAATTGAATGGATGAAGCATTCTGAACAATTTGCAGTCTTATTTCTCCCGATCTCCTTTTTCACATATATTACTGGAAGATTCCCAATGAAGCTTGGACCACCTTGGAAGGGATCTTTGAAAAATAGGATGAGATAAGGGGACACATGATGGAGGTGGAATTTCTCACATTGGATCCAAAAAGCTTCGACAATATCCAAGATTTATTTACAAAATTCAAGGATTTACTGTCGCAACTCAAATCTTGCGGGGTTGATAAATATAAGGAGCAGAAACAAATGGTTCTCACCATTCTCTCCAAACTTGGCCTAGAATTATCTATGTTCGTGTCCACATTCCATTCAATCAGATTCTCCTCTAGAGCCACCTATAATATTCCTTCTCTTGAGGACTTTATCGAATCCCTGACACAAGAGAAAACCAAGCTCACCAACATGGGAAAAATCAAAGGACCAAAGGCACATGCACTTACTATGCAATATGGTAGCCATAAATATCATAAATATAAATATAAATATAAAAGGAAAGCTCATGCACATCCAAATAATGAAGGGTACACAAAACCCTTCAACGATGCCTCTAGATCTAAAGGGGGAAAGTGAAGAAAAGGGGAGAAATGCACGTACTGTCACAAAAGATTCCATCCAGAATCTGCATGCATGCAAAAGAAAATAGATCTAATGTCTCAAATGTAAATATGTTGAAACTACACAAAATATATATAGCTAAACAATAATACATGCATTTTCAGAGAGAATTTGAGAAAGAAGAAGAAGTAGAGAAAGAATGGAAGAATTCTCATTAACCATTATGAATAATGAATAATTTACATATGATATACTTAGTATAACTCAATGAGTGCACACTGGAAGAGAACCAATGTGCCATAGTGGTGGTCTAGAGTGATATGGACACACACCAATAGTTACGGGAGTGAAATTCCACCTAGTCTAGTCTCTGAGGAAGTTAAAGGAGTGAACTGCCACCTATTTGAGTTAACTAGTCAACTAGCCTTTAGTTAACTGACTGAACAGATATTATTGAGGAGTTAAATCAGGGAATCAAGTGTAATGTGCCAATATAGTGATGATCCCAAGGAAAGTTTTCATTATCTCATGATGATCCCAAGGCAAGTGTGCGTTATCTGGTGATGATCCCAATATTGCATGGTGAAAAAACCAATGCAGCATCTAAACTCAACTCAACTAGTCAAACTGAAGTGTCAACTAAAATAAAATATTCTCTAGGTGGAATATTCTCCCCTAAAATATAGGATACTAGATAATGACTAATTATGACTAATAAACAAGGAAACACCTTAGAAAAAAGAAATCCTAGGTGTGTGTGAAGTAACTCCAACACCCCCCCTGAACATCACTATGGTGAAAATAAAGAATGGGTCTCGGCAACAAGGCCATGTTGGGTAGCCAAATACAAAAGATACACTGAAATAAAGTGAGGAAAGAGGGAAAACCTCATGTGAAAAACCCCTCTCTCAAGGTACAATTTATGTAAAAATAAGAACTACAATTTCTAGGCAACTGTGTCCTTCACTCCAAGATGACTTCGTAGAGAACATAACTTTTTCTCAATGAAGGTATTGGTGAAGATGATTGTCGTCTATTCTACTGAAGGACATAATTGTGATTTGATGATCCCCTCGTGTACTAAGTACCAGATGTAGTTCATGTGGATCTCGATGTTCTTCTTCCATTTCCTCTGAACTGGATCTTTGTAGAACTTCAGAGTGCTTTGGTTGTCACACTAGATGATGATCAACCAATGAAACTGAATGCCCAACTCAGTGAGAAAATGTTGTAGCCACATAGCCTAAATGGTTATGTTAACTACCCTTATTTACTATGCCTCGACTAAAGATAGATCAATGGAATCTTGCTTCTTTCTCAACCAACAAATTAGCCCAGAACCAAGACTGAGTGAGTAACCAGATGTGGAATTACAATCAGTGTTATCGCCAGCCCAATCAAAATAAGTAAACCCAATGAGATATAATGTAGAGTATGTTTCATAATGAATCCCAAAGGTGATGGTGCCATGTACGTATCGAAGGATATGCTTTCCAGCCTTCCAATGTATCTCATGCGGCTCCTGCATGAACCTAGAAACTACGCCAACTGCATAGGAGAGGTCTGGTCTGGAGTGTGTGAGATACAAAAAACTCCCCACTAGCTGTCTGTACAGTGTGTTGTCAACCAGTGGAGTCTCCCTGCCATCCTCAAGTTTGACTCCTGATAGGAAAGGAGTCGAAGCATAGTTTCAGTATATCATGTGACATATCTCAAGGAGATCTCGTGCATACTTGGCCTGAGAGAGTTTGATGCTTGATGCATATTGACTGATCTCGAGTCCAAGGAAGAAGTGTAGCAAACCATGTTCATCATCAAAAACCTGTCATGTAGAATCCTCTTGACTGCAACAATCGTTGAAGTCGAGCAACCAATGATCAACAAATCATCAACATACAGAACTAAAAGTATAAGTGAATCAGTCGTCCTGAGCATGTAGACATTCAAGTCTGATTTATAATGTAAAAAGTTCTTTGACAACAGGTAGGAGTCCATCTTGGCATACCATGCCCTCAGATCCTGCTTGAGGCCATAAAGGGACTTCTTCAGTCGAAAAACCAAAGATGAGTCCTACATAAATCCCTGGGACTGATCCATGTAGATCTCCTCAAAGAGATCACTGTGAAACAATGCATTATTCACATCCATTTGATGGACTTCCCATCCTTTGGCTTTCGCAATGGAAAGTGCCAATCGTATGGAATCCATATTTGCTACTGGAGCGAAGGTATCATCATAGTCAATACCATGAACCTGCTGAAATCCTTTGGAAACAAGCCTATATTTGTATCTGCTAATCTGTCTATCCATTGTGTTCTTGGTCCTATAGAACCATCTACATCTGACAAGTTTCCTCCCAGAAGGAAGGGGAACTAGATCCCAAGTCTAGTTCTCAAGGAGGAGGGAACTAGATCCCACGTCCATAAGACTATGGATCTGAAGACTGAACCAAGAAAAGATGTCTAGAGGGAAATGGTTCAGTGGCATTGAGTGAAATAGGAGGTTCCTCAGAATCAGATCGAGTCCTCCTAGTGTCAGCTAGATCACCAATGAGATCCCCTGCATTCTGAAGAGTAGTATGTGCCCACTTTGGCCTTTGCTCTAGCTTTGCAACTACATCTGGATGCTTTGACTCTACATCTGACTGTACTAACTTTGAATATGAATCATATGAGTCCTTTGAATCAAAAATATTCTCTGAAGAAGAGTCGGCGTGTGCATTCTCATCATCTCGGACAAGTGGAAGAAGGAAGGTGTATGTATGCGGTTGTTGAGGTGCATGTGAGACACTTTCCTCAAATTGGACACTATGCTCAATGATGAGTCAGTTTGAGGAAATATTAATAAGCCTATATCCCTTCACGTCTTCGGGGTATCCAACAAAAATGCACTCGGTGCTCTGTGGATCAAGTTCCTTCCTCTTTTTAGAGGGAATCCAGGGCCATGCACGTGAACTGAAAATGTGAAAGTGGGTCATTTTCGGTTTGAGGCCTCTTCAAGCCTCGTAGAGGGTCTTATCCTTGACAAATATATAGGGAGATCTATTTTGGATGTATGTTTCACAATTAATTACTTCATCCCATAGTATCTATGGTAGTGACTTTGCATGCAATATGTAAGATGCCATCTCCTTTAGAGATTTGTTTTTCTGCTCAGCAACTCTGTTTTGCTGCGGAGTATAGGGAACTGTGTGATACAGATGAATCCCTACCTCATGGTAAATATTATGGATCTCATGATTTACATAATTGCTCGCATTATTGGTTCAGAGGAATTTGATCTTCATTCCAGATAGTGTCTCAACCAGAGCTTTGAAATATTTGAGGTGTTGAAAGACCCTGGATTTTTGCCTGAGAAAGTAGATCCATGTAAAACATGATAAATCATCAGCAAAAATGAGAACAAACCTCACTTTGGTGATGGATGTATGCATAAAAGGACCCATAAGGTCACTTTGGATCAGATCTAAAGGTGTGGAGGCTCTTTGGGACTTTCCTTTGTCGAATTTCTCTTAAGGGTGTTTTTTGAGAACTCATCCCTCACATCCTCCCTTGGAGAAGTGGATGTCTAGTGGACCATCAACCAATTTTTTATTGCTAATTTATTGCTTGTATCTGAAATTCAAATTTCCAAACCTTTGATGCCATATCCTACTACTTTCATCAACATGAGTAAGCAGTAAAGAAGAATCAGGTTCAATGAATTTAGAAAAAGTATACAATCTATACTGATGACTTACCTCACCAGTAACAACCCTAGAGTTGGTTTGCATGTCATAGATGTCCATGGAATTTCGTGTGAATATGACTTTCTTTCTAGTTTCGGAATTCGTCATCTGATACATAGAGAGAAGGTTGACAGAAAGTTTAGGAACGTCTCTAAGCTTCCGTGAGTGAGTTCAATCCTTCCTTTTTTGGTGGCTTCGATAGAAGAGTTGTTGCCCATCAGAATAGGAGGACCTTTACATGCATCCAAATAATAATATATATATTTTGAGGCAGCCATGTGATGTGATTCTCCTGAATCTATGATCCAAGCATCGGGAGAGGAGTTGATGGCAATCAAGGCATGGCTAGAATTGCCTTTCTTGGAATTAAGATCTTTTGGCTTCTTCTTCTTGCAAACCTCGGGGATGAGATATCCAAGTTTGTTTTGCTGAAGTATTTGAGACATCAGATCTATTTGTTTTTTCATGCATGTAGATTTTGAATGGAATCCTTTGTGACAGTATGTGCATTTCTCCCCTTTTCTTCCCTTTTCCCCTTTGGATCCGGAGGCATCGGTGAAGGGTTTCGTGTACCCTTCCTTCTTCGGATGTGCATGAGATTTACTTTTATATTTATATTTATATTTTTTATATTTTTTCCTGCCATCATGCACAATCAGTGCATGCACCCTTGGGCCTTTGATTGTGCCCATGATGATCTTGGTTTGCTCTTGTGTCAGGGATTCAATAAAGTCCTCAAGAGAAGGCATCTTACAGATGGTTCCAGAGGTGAATCTGACAAAATGGAATGTGTATACGAATAAAAATAATTTAGGACCAATCTTGGAGATAATGGTGAGAACCGTTTGTTTCTCCTCCTTCGATTTAGCAACCCCGCAAGCTTTGAGTTGTGACAATAAATCCTTGAATTTTGTAAAGAAATCTTGGATATTATCGAAGATTTTTGGATCCAATGTGAGTAGCTCCACCTCTATCATGTGTCCCCTCATCTCATCCTATTTTCCAAAGATCCCTTCCAAGGTTTTCCATGCTTCTTGGGAGTCTTACATGAATATATGTGAAAAAGGAGATCAGGAGAAATAAGACTGCAAATTGTTCCGAGTGCCTCATCCATGCGATTTAAATACTTGGATTTTTTTATGGCTGATGTTGGTTCTGTATTTGTATTCAAGGTTAACCTATACAACCCTATAGTTTTGAGATGTATGGCTATTTTCTCCTTCCATGCAAAACAATTGTAAGGTGTAAGAATGAATTCTTTTTGGAAATACATCTTTCCACTATCTTCAATATTTTGTACCTGCAAAACAATTTGGTGTAGATTTTTCTTAGCAGTCCATCAAATCTGATACCATGTAAATGTGTTGAACCTACACATAATAGATCTATCTAAACAACAATACACACATTTGCAGAGAGAATTTGAGAAAGAAGAAGAAGGAGAGAAATAATGGAAGAATTCTCATTAACCATTATGAATAATGAATAATTTAGACATGATATACTTGGTATAACTCAATAAGTGCACACTGGAGGAGAACCAATGCACCATAGTGGTGGTCTATAGTGATCTAGACACACACTAGCAGTTACAGGAGTGAACCGCTACCTAGTCTAGTCTCTCAGGATGTTACGGGAGTGAACTACCACCTAGTTGAGTTAACTAGTCAACTAGCCTTCAGTTAACTGACTGAACAAAGTGTAGTGAGGAGTTAACTCAGGGAATCAAGGGTAATGCGCCAGTATAGTGATGATCCCAAGTAAATTTCACATTATTTAGTGATTATCCCAATGTTGCATGGTGACAAAACCAATGCATCATCTAAACTCAGCTCAACTAGTCAAACTGAAGTGTCAACTAAAAGAGAATATTCTCTAGGTGGAATATTCTCCCCTAAAATATAGGAGACTAGATAATGACTAATTATGACTAATAAACAAGGAAAAACCTTAGGAAAAATAAATCCTAGGTGTGTGTGAAGTAACTCCAACATCAAATAATTTAGCAAAACAACCTTAGGGATTGCATCCTAGAGGGTGCCAAGAAGAAGAAGCTAAAAGATTAAAATCCCAAGAAAGACAATTCTAGCCATGCCTTGATTTCCATCAACTCCTCTCTCGATGATTCGATCATATAGTTAGGAGCATCAAATCAAAAGAAGTTTATTCTTCATTGGATGCATGCAAAGGTCCTCCTATTATAATGGGGGACAACTCTTTAGTCAAAGTCATCGGCAAAGGAAGCATTGAACTCACCAACGAAAAATTTGAGAATGTGTTGCACATTCCCAAAATTTTCGTCAACCTTATCTCCGTGTATCAGATGAAAAATTATGGCACCAGAAATAAATTCATATTCACACTAAATTTTTTGGACATATATGACATGCAAACCAACTCCAAAGTTGCTACCGGTGAGGTAAATCATCAGTCTAGATTGTATACATTTTCTGAATTCATTGAACTTGATTATGCTTTACTGCTTACTCATGCTGATGAAAGTAGTAGGATATGGAACGAAAGGTTTGGACATTTGAATTTCAGATACATGCAACATCTTAGCAAGAAAATATTGGTTGATGGTCTACCAGAAATCCATTTCTCCAAGGGAGTATGTGAGGGATGTGTTCTCAGAAAACACCCTCAAGAGACATTCGACAAAGGAAATTCTCAGAGAGCTTATGTGCCTTTAGATATGATCCACAGTGACCTTATGGGTCCTTTTTCGCATCCATCTATCAACAAAGAGAGGTTTGTTCTCATTTTTTTTGATGATTTCTCACATTTTACATGGATCTACTTTCTCAGGAAAAAATCCAAGGTCTTTCAAAAACTCAAAGATTTAAAAGCCCTGGTTGAGACACGGTATCGAAAGAAGATCAAAATCCTCTGAAATTATAATGGGGGAGAGTATGTCAATCATGAGATCCATAATATTTTCCATGATGCAAGGATTCAGTTGCAGCACAGAGTTCCCTATACTCTGCAGCAAAACAGAGTTGTTGAGCGGAAAAACAAATCTTTAAAGGAGATGGAATCTTGCATGTTGCATGCAAACTCACTACCATAGAGACTATGGAATGAATCACTTAATTGTGCAACATACATCAAAAAAATATCTCCCCATAGATCTGTCAAGGATAATACCGCCTACTAGGCTTGGAGTGGCCTCAAACTCGAAGTGACCCACTTTCACACTTTCAGTTCACGTGCATGGGCCCAGATTCCCTCTGAAAAAAAGAAGGCACTTGATCCACAAAGAAATGAGTGTATTTTTTTTGGATACCCTGACGGTGTGAAGGGATATAGACTTATTGATCTTTCCTCAGACTGGATCATCATTGAGAGAAGTGTCCAATTCAAGGAAAGTGACTTGCATGCACCTCAACATCTGCATTGAGAAACCTTCATTCTTCAACCTGTTCGAGATGATGAGCATGCACATGCTGAATCATATTCATATGAGAGTTCTGATTCATAAGACTCAGATTATTCATATACAGAGTCAGTACACTGAGATGCATAGTCAAAGAATCCATATGCAATTGTAGATCCAGAAAAGAGGCCCAAGTGGGCACAAACTACTCCTCATGATGGAGGGGATCTTGTTGGTGATCTAGCCGATACTAGAAGGACTCGATCTGATTTTGAGGAGCCTTCTATTGCACTCACTTCTACTGAACCATTTCCCTTCAAGCATCTTTTCTTGGTTCAATCTTTAGATCCATAGTCTTATGGAGAGGCTATTGGAAATTGCTTTTGGTAATCCGCCATGCAGGAGGAGTACAACTCCCTCCTCGAGATCCAAACTTGGGATATGGTTCCCCTTCCTTCTGGGAGAAAAATTGTCATATGTAGATGGGTCTACGGGACCAACAGTGTAGCAGATGGACATATTAGAATATACAAATCCAATCTTGTTTCCAAATGCTTTCAGCAGGTGCATGGCATTGACTATGATAAGACCTTCGCTCCAGTAGCGAAGGTGGATTCCATACGAATTGCACTTTCCATTGTGGCAACCAAAGGATGGGAAGTCCATCAGATGGATGTGAAGAATACATTTATTTACGGTGATCTCTCTGGGGAGATCTATATGGAGCATCCCTAGGGATTAATGCATGACTTATCTTTCATCTGTCGACTGAAGAAATCTCTTTATGGCCTCAAGTAGGCTCCGAGGGCATGGTATGCCAAGATGGACTCCTACCTATTGTCACCAAACTTTGTACATTGTAAATCAGACCTGAATGTCTACATGCTCAGGACAGTTGATTCACTTCTACTCTTATTTCTATATTTTGATGATTTTTTGATCACTAGTTGCTCGACTTTAGTGACTGCTACAGTCAAGAGTATTCTACATGACAGGTTTTTTATGACAGACATGGGTCTGCTACACTTCTTCCTTTTACTCGAGATCAATCAGGATGCATCAGACATCAAACTGTCTCAGGCCAAGTATGCATGAGATCTCCTTGAGAGATTTCACATGAAAGACTGCAAGTCTACTCCGACTCCTTTCCTATCAACAGTCAAACTTGAGGATGGAAGGGAGACTCCACTGGTTGACAATAGACTATAGAGATAGCTAGTAGGGAGCTTGTTGTATCTCACACACTCCAAACCATACCTCTCCTATGCAGTTGGCACAGTTTCAAGGTTCATGTAGAGCCCCATGAGATACAATGGAAGGCTGAAAAGTGTATGCTTTGATACGTACAGGGCACCATCACCTTTGGGATTCATTATGTAGCAGACTCTAGATTAGATCTCATTAGGTTTACTAATTCTGACTGGGCTGGAGATAGCACTAATTGCAAGTCCACATCTAGTTACTCACTCAGTCTTGGTTTCAGGCCTATATGTTGGTCAAGAAAGAAGAAATATGTCATTGCTCTATATTCAGCCGAGGCAGAGTATAGAGGGGTAGTTAACATAACCATTCAAGCTATTTGGCTACAACATTTTTTCACTGAGGTGGGAATTTAGTTTCACCATTTGATCATCATCTGGTGTGACAACCAGATCACTCTGATGTTCTTCAGAGATCTAGTTCATAGGCAGTGAATGAAGCACATCAAGATCCACATGCACTACATCCAGGAATTAGTACATGAGGGGATCATCGACCTACATTTTTTTCCTTTAGCAAGACAAACGACAAACATCTTCACCAAGACGTTCACTGAGTAGAAGTTCCATTCACTGCGAAGTTATCTTGGAGTGAAGGACACAGTTTCCTAGCAAATATAGTTTTTATTTTTACATACATTTCACCTTGAGGGGGGGGTTCCCATGAGGTTTTCCCTCTTTACTCACTTTATCTCATTATATCTTTTGCATTTGGGTACCTAACATGGCCTCGTTGCTGGGACCCATTCTTTATTTTCACCATAGTGATGTTCAGGGGGCGTGTTGGATTTACTTCACACACACCTAGGATTTATGTTTCCTAAGGTTTTTCCTTGTTTATTAGTCATTATTAGTCATTTATCTAGTCTCCTATTTTTTAGGAGAGAATATTCCACCAGGAGAATATTCTCTTCAGTTGACACTTCAGTTTGACTAGTTGAGTTGAGTCTAGATGTTGCATTGGTTTTATAACCATGAAACATTGGGATCATCACCATGCTAATGTGTACTTGCCTTGGGATCATCACCAGACTGATGCATTACCCTTGATTCCTTGATATACTCCTCACTACACTCTATTCAGTCAGTTAGATGAAGATTGGTTGACTAGTTAACTCAGCTAGGTGGCAGTTCACTCTCGTAACTACCTGAGAGACTAGACTAGGTGGCAGTTCACTCCCGTAATTGTTGGTGTCTATCCAGATCACTCTATACCACCACTATGGTGCATTGGTTCTACTCCAGTGCACATTCATTGAGTTATACATAGTATATCATGTGTAAATTATTCATTATTCATTACGATTAATGAGAATTCTTCCATTCTTTCTCTCCTTCTTCTTTCTCAATTTCTCTCTACAAATGTGTGTATTATTTTCTAGCTAGATCTATTCTGTGTAGGTTCAATACATTTACACTTCTCAAGTTATGAATAATTCTAAAATACTTATACAAGGTTTGAGCCATCAAAATTATTCCCTTCTAAATTCCAATTCCAATGACTCTACCCATAACGAAACTGGGTTTCTAAATTTTGACTTATGGCTCTATACAATCCTTCCTCCTCATGGAAATTTTGTTAAACGCTTGACCTACAAACCGTATTTTCCAAAATTTTCACATTTCTAACTTTGAAATTCATGAATTTCTTCATTTAGGCCTCCATAAGCTACCCATTTTCTCTAACAACCTTCCAATTGGTTAATTTCATGATATCTAAATTGTCATGGATATTCCACTAGAACAGTTCATCACAGCACATCTAATAAAGAATTCCAATATGTATTATTAAGGTTATGTTTCCTTTAGATTTACATAATATTTAGTTACTGATTTTTGGGCTTATGCATGAAATAGATAAAATTCAGAAAATAGAAAACAATAAAATACAATCACACCATCCACAAATAAACACAAGATATGCCCTAGGAAACCCAATATAGGAGAAAACCCAACTAGAAGGTGAGGTTGCTCTGCTCTCTTTTCTCTGGTATAGAAATGATGCAAGTACAAAGAAAGAGACACTCTCTGTGGATTTTCCTTTGACCTATGGCCTGGATGGCTGCTACAAAATATTTTCTCTTCTCTTATGCTCACAAAATACCACTCTCATATGTTTTCCTCAACTATGGAACAAGATACAATGCAAAAGAATGGAACCCCTTCTCCTCCTAATGGTCTAGTATTTAACATAGCCCAATAGAAATCTAGGGGTAATTTTTTTACTTCCTCAACCATCAATTGTAATAGGGTTTTGGACCGTATAAAATATTCTTGAAATTACATATGTGGCTAGCCCCATATGCATGTGCAGCATGGGATGACATGGCATCCTCTTGTAACATGGTGGTCAACATGATAGCTCAACTTGCGGGAGGCATAAATTTTTCATACGAGCTTCGATTGACGTGATTTTTACATCGTTGGAAAGGTATAGATGTGTATAATAGCGTAGCGGGGTCCAATATAATATGTGAAATTTTTAACCCCCAAAAGTGTGGTTTGATGCCTCAAAATGGCCCCCAAAAATTCCAAACCCCAATTTTCCAAACTGGGACCTGCCACTAAAATGGCTCTACAAGATGATTTGTCCAATTCTCCCCACTTTGAAAGGATTGATATAGATGAAAAAAAATATAATTATCCAATACGGATCATTGCAATAATCAATTAAAAATTTGCAACTTCAAACACTATTTTCTACAATTCATGTCATGGAGAAATTTTGTCAAACACTTGTCACACAACTGTAGTTTTTATTTATCAATAAATTCTAGCACATATAGCCCCAATTCCATAACTAGTAGATCTAGTACCACTCTATAACATATCCAATACCTTTTGTACACTTTGAGGATAACGGGTACTTATGTTAACCACCCAGTTTGAACAAATTTCATCAAGGACCTAACTACTATTATGTTATTAACTAATTGTTATCAGAAGGAATGAAACTACAAAATTGGGCAGCCTAAATGAAACCATTCCATTATTCATGAAACCATGATTCAGAATTGTAGGCTATCACAAGTATTATTATGAACAAGTTGGACATTAATTCAACCATGAGATTACTATAACAATTCAGTATCAGATTCAACACAATTCATAGAATCTACAATTAATAACACTATCTACTTGAAATTATTCACTAATTAGCTGCAAAAGAGGGATGTTCCACCCAACCATAGTCCCCTTGTTGCACAAATTCTCTCTACAACATAGGCCACCCATGAGTTGAGGCTATGAATCCATAAGGAGCACAATCTTCCTATGGATGGCTCTAAGTTATCTTCACATAGATCAATTCCTAGGCTACCAGTTACCTACAATAGTTCCCAATCCACAATCCTCTTCCCTATCATCCTGCACAACCCAGTTAATGGGATCCCCTTATTCTCTCGGTAGTCTCTCAAGCCAACCCACTTCCCTCCAGAGATCCAATACGGGTTGGCCAAGAAATATCACTATTGGGATTCCAATGAATTATTACTTGTAGTGAGTTTTCCTTCATTAAAACCAATATACTTCCATATATTTGCAATTTTATGTAAATTAATGTTTGTATCTTTCACAGTTCAAAATTAGTCTACACCTAGTAGTTTTCTTTAGGAATTTTTCCTAATTTCCTATACAAAGGACAATTCTCAAGATAAATTCCCAATTTCTAGTGAGTTTGGCGATCTTTATTAATTGACCATCTTTTTCAATGTAAAGTTAAGCTTGTAATTTCATGGTATGAACAAGGCACATATCCATTCATGCACTAATCCCCTAAGGTTAATTAAACATAATTAGCAAATAATCAGGGACATAATCAAATTTTGAAAAGCTTTGGGTTAGCTCTCTTACTGAGCTCCCTTCCTTATCTTGCTAAGCCTCCTTGTCTTTCCACTCTTGTGGATTGATATTCCCCCTTATTTTTGTGCTTCTCTTTTATAATTGATGATGTACTTTTATTAAATTTCAATTTTTTATTACAAACTATATTGTTTGGCTTATAGTCATTCAACACGTTTTTACACAACACTGAATTAGAGATCAAAACTGGGGTATTACAAGAACCTTTACTCTTGAATACGAAATTTTTCCCACATCAACATGTGACTATTCTTGAAATTATCTCCCACATTCTATCACTTAATCTGGATTGAAATTATTTTTGTTCATTTCATAAGGCGGATAACATTTTTGGTTCCCCTTTTGATCCATTCCCACACTTGTAGGATGAATGGATTGATTGAATGGACATGTTTTCAAGATATTGAAGTGAGAATCTCACATAATTCATTTTAATAAACCCATGATTATCATCTTGCATATGTTTTCCCATTTGAGATATATTTTCCATGCCAAATACCATAGATACGTCAATATTTTGGGCCATTGATATGGGCTCCATAGTTTGTTCCAAACTACATCATGGTCAATATCCATTAATTGATCATAGATTTTTTTCACTAAAAATTACCCTATGCAATGTTTACCTTCACACATGAATACCATGTCTACACCTATACATAATCCATTAGATAACTTAGGAATGGATTCTAAAAATTTCAGGAATCACAAATATTGGATGTATCATGATTGTTACAAGTAACATGGAGTGAAATGCATAAATATTGTTTTTATTTAGTATTAATGTTTATTAGTAGATTACCAAAGGGGTTGGATCCAATGGTGGAAATTGAGGAGGTTTTCACCATTGGGCAAGGTTCAATTCTCGTGAGGGATTTACCTGGAGACATGGGGGAACCTTGAGGTAGTGGTTGAATGTGTGGTTTCACCCAGAGATACTATATTAAATGGTATCATGACTCATGCACACATAATTGGATCAAATCCCACTCCCATGTCCTTCAAATTTTAAGCCCAAACAGGTTGGATCCAATGGTGGAAAATGGGGATTTTTTCACCATTGGGAAAGGTTCAATTCCCATGAGGGATTTACCTAGAGCCATGGGGGAACCTTGAGGTAGTGGTAGAACGTTTGGTTGCACCTAGATATATTATATTAAATGGTATCGTGACCCTTGCACACATAATTGGATCAAATCCCACCCCCATTTCCTTCAAATTTAAAGTATCCTTGGTGTAGAGCAGTTGGTGAGGGAGTGTGATGTTAAGGCACTCTTTAAGTGAAGTCATAGGTTCCAGACCTCGGGGACACCTCAAATCCAACCATGTTAAGGGCTGGTGCATTCCAAGCCAGGTGTGATCCCCGAGGGATTTTGGAGTCTTAGATGCCCCTGAGTCATGGCATCTTAACCGTAGGCCAATCCCTGAGTCAAGGATATTTAGCTAACAAAAAAAAGATATGTTTATTAGTAGGAGGAAATAAGACATCAAAAAATGGAAAGGAACCCTAAAGTCATTTCAAAAAAGAGGGAAATAAGTAAATCAAAATTAAGATTTTGTTAAAGGAGATAAAGAATATGATTGAAGATATACAAGATTAAACTTAACAAGAAATAAATACATAATTGAAAAAACCAATTTGTAATGTGGAGTTTACATAATTTATATTTAGGGTTTTTTTGTGACATTTAAAAATGACATACTCTAGACAAAAGAGAAAAGTAGTGGCTACATCTATGGGTTGTTTTAGAAAAAATATTATCTCGTCGGAAAAAGGATCTTGGTAGGACCTTAGACCTTAGGTTTCTTGCACCACCCCCTAAAAATAAAATACATAGATGGATTATATACCAAGGAAAGTTTTCCTTAGTTTTTATTTGTAGCTAAGGGATGTAACACCAAGAGAAATACTCTAAACCAGCAATTTACCATGTAGTTGATCTAGAGCCACGACCCCTAATCATGCCTGCTCAAAGTACACAATGAAAATCCTCCACTAGGTGAAGAATGGCTAACTCCTTGGCTATCCACATAATTCTATAGTATTCACTCTTTCAATATTTATTTTCGCTTCTAGGACTTACAGGTTAAATATCATCATGCTTCCTCAATATTTCCACCTTCTTGTAAACCAATGGTTAATACAATAACCAGCATAAACACACACATGACTCAAAGTTTATTTCAACACACTCAATCCTTCCTATTCATTCACTCATAGAGTCACAAACATATGTTCAACCTCATACAAAGGCAAATCTTCGACTTATGTTCATTATTCACACTTCTAGCTTAATCTCCAGGGAAAATATTCACATTCATTATCATAGACATCCTCATTTTTTCAAAACCATTTTTGGATAAGATGTTTCCTTAAGACTTTATTAATAACAAAAATCAGTTGGAAGAGGAAAATATAGTTTGTAGTGGAACTATGAACTACAGAAGTTGAATACATGGCAACTATTCATGTGTGCAAGGAGGTAGTATGGTTATAGAGATTGTGTTCAGGTATTGGGTTGGTACAACAAGTATTAAGGTTATATTGTGATAGTTAGAGTGCAATCTTCCTAGAAAAGAACCCATCTTATCATTCAAAGACAAAGCATATTGATGTTTAGTATCACTTTGTTAAAGACATGGATGGAGAAAAGAAGGTGTTGTTGGAGAAGTTTGACACTTTAAAGAATGTTGCAGATTCATTGACAAAGTTTGTGTAGAGAAACAATGGGAATTGTTGCCCTTGATTGTTGATTATGTAATCTTGTGAGCCCCTATTTGCAAAAAAAACAACAAGTGGGAGAATGTTGGGTAGGTGTTATATTCTTTGCATGTGTCTGGGGTGTTGCATCATATTTGATAGACCATGTATACAGTTTTGGTTATTTTAGCATTTTTTTCTATTTTTAGAAGTTTTCTAAATTAACATAGGATTAAGGGATTAGGGTTTTGGTAACTACGGAATATCTAAAATATTGTGTATATATTATATTGCAAATGGTAAAATTAATACAATGAAGAGTTGAGAAGTACGACACCAAGTAAGGATCATTTTCCCTCGGTTAAGGGTTTCCAACAAAAATCTCTATATACTGTGTGCATGAACCATTGATTACTTTTTGTCTTTCTTAAGAACCTATATGCATTTATTTACTTCATAGGTTTAAAAATTTAAAAATTATATTTACTATGGAAAGATTGGACATGTTGAGAAGGATTGTTGGAAGAAGAATCTTGATATAAAGAGGTGATTTGAAGGAGAAGTTTCTTTTGTTCACTGACCTACTAATAATTGTTGGACAAGCTGACTACACTGAGAGGGGGGGGGTGTTGGTGAATAGTGTAGGGCTCTTTTTCCCAAACCTTCCCTTTTACACAAAACTCCTTAGTTAACAATCACCATTAACCCATTACTCATTGTTGACATTTATAACCAGTTAGATGTGAACACATATCGGCAACATATATCATTAATATATCATCAACAAGTCATCACCACAAGGAACACAAAGAACACAAGATGTATTTACAATTTTCTTTTTATTACGGACTACAATCCTTGGGGTTTTTCAGCAACAACTAAATAGATTAAAACTCTACAAGAGCACCAGCTCTATAATGCAAGACTCAACTTACACCCTCAACACCAACTGAAATGAGGCAACAATCCTCAACAGATATCAATATGTAGCATAAACAAGTGCATCAACCATGCACCAACTTGTACCAAACAACCTGTAATCAACCTGTACCATAAATAGGTGCATCCAACCATGTACCAAGTATATACCAATCATGTGTCAACTAATCATCAACAATGACTCATCAATATGTACCAACATCATCAACTATACACCTCATGTACGTGCCAACTCATCAACTGCTTGTCTCAACCATGACTAGTTTTGGATTAGTCAACAACCCTAAATTGAAATAATCATAACTATGTACCTATAATGAATAAAGATCTAAAACTGATATACAATGTTCTTCGGTGTGTTTTATGCAATTCCTCCACGTTTCACTACTTGAAACCTCTCAGAAAAGGAGTTATAGAAAAAATGCCATACCTTGTTGAATTCTAGCTTATTCTAGAGAGTGACCTTGTAGAGTGTGCCCCGCACGTAATATTTGTTGAATCGATCTGAAACTATTACAAAGAATACTATAGACTGTACTCTAAACAACACATTTGGTATTATGAAATTTGGATATTTTATGAATAATTTATGACGTTTTTACCCTAAACACCTATTTTAGACTAGTTTCAGGACTAGCCACAAACCCTATTTTCCACAGATTTTAACTCCAAAAATACAACGACCCACAAGCTGAATTTTTTACCACAGATACTTGGATATGTTTCCTCAATTTCATATCAATATCATGGTATAAATCATTATAGAAAAAATTTATTGCGAAAATGGTGAGATGACCTGTAAATAACATACCTTAGAAAGCATCATCAAAACAATTTATCCTCCCTTGAATTCCAACCCTCTTTTCTTCACCTTCCCTCTGAAATTTGGGTTAGATATCCTTTGGTTACCTCATTCACCTATAGATATTCAATATGCTCAAGTGTGATGTAAAATTAGAGAGCCTTGCCTCTTACTTATACTCTCCATCCTCTAGGTCACTTAACCTATTTTCCTCATTTTTAGGGTTAACCACTTTCCATAATTAGAAAGTTCTCCATTACTTTATCATTTAAATATTCCTCCTTGAATTTCTCACCTCACTTTATCATTTAAATAATCTTCTTTGATTTTTTCACTTCACTTCATTATTTAAATAATCCTTCTTGACTTTGTCACTTTAATTTATCATTTAAATAATAATTTATTCTTTGCAAGATCTTTGACTTCTTTGACCTTTTGGGACTTCAAGCCAACATATGAGGTTCCTCCAACTTCATAAGGCCATAACTCTCAAACCGTGAGGATTTATGTGACGTTCCACATACCACCAAAAATGGCATGCCATGTAATATCCATATAGAATAGTATTACCTGAAAATATATCAAAACTTATACCATTATACATCAAACAAACTTGGGTCCATTACCCAAACTTGGGTTCTCCAACTTCTCATGTCCATAACTCTCTAACCGTGAGGAGTTATGTGACATTCCACATACCAATAGAAATGGTATGACAAGAACTATCCATCTAGGATAGTTTCAATGACAAATTCATTGATCTTCATCTTATTATTCCACACTCAAGCATGGTTCCTCCAACCATTCTTCTAGGATAAATCAACCGTAAAGTGTCTTCCCATGAGGGATTTCACCATAAAGGAAGCACTTTGGATTTCATCCATTTGTGCACCTTATCAACCATGATAATACTATAATGATCAATCTAACTATGCATCATATATCAAAGAAACCACATTGAACCATCTTCATCTTTGCATCATGTATCAATGACAACTGATTGATCCATCTTCATCTATGCATGACATCATATGCATCATATACTCGACATCTATCTAATATCATGAAGGACAATACATATTACATTTGACATAAATAATCAATGAATCAATCCTTTGGCGTCAATCAATCACTTGACATCAATCAATCAAACCATTGGCATCAATGACAACATGATCCAGGTCGGAACTTATCAAACATTGTTTTCTCATTCTGCACAGAATGAATGAGTATTCAATTCTAGATGCACTCATCATATGGCCAAGGATTATTGCTTGTTCATGGACTTGGATAAATATGTGGAGCGAAATATATAAGTTTCCATTGATCTTACTCTTGACATTGCTTCTCATGGTGATGTTCCTTGTTGAAATGGAAAGATTTTCGATGTCTATCATGTTCCCAATATAGGTTCAAATTTGTTGTATGTTTCTCAATTGACACAAATAAGTAATATTGTGGAGTTTTGGCAAGATCAGTTCCTTGTTAGGGATTTGAAAAATATTCATTCAATTTTCATTGAAGGGTTTCTCGACCTAAAATATGGTTTGTACAAGTTTTTCAAGTCAATTCGACCCGACTCTTGACCCACTACTCTTATTTCTCACACTAATGAACAAACTAAAAGTTGGCATCAATGAATTGGACACCTTGATTACTAAAGTTTGAATTTGATGACAATGCAGAACCTGGTTACAGGATTACATAAATTCCTTCCACTTGATGTATTTTGTAGAGAATGTGTTTAGGGTAAGCATCATCAAGTACTCTTCAACTCTGGAAAAGGGTAGCGAGTTAAAAACATTCTAGATATAATTCAAAATTATCTATTATGTATCAATATACCTTCCTTAGTAGTTAAAAGGTATATTTTGACCTTTATTTATGATCTCTCTTGATTCATTTAGATCTATTTCTTGAAAAATAAGAATCACATATTTGAAAAGTTTAAAGAATTTAGGCCCTTTCCTAGAAATCATTGTGGTAAACCTATCAAGTGCCTAAAATATTATAATGGTGGTGAGTATGTGAATCAACCCTTTGAATAATACCTTGTTTGATCTCTTATTGGATAAAAATGGCCATTCCCTCATACTCCTCAATAGAATGGTGTTCTAGAATGTATAATCGAACACTAGTTGAAATGGATAGATGTCTTTTACAAGCCAAATATTTACCTCATTTCCTTTGGGATAAAGATATCTATTGTGCAAACTATCTCCTTAATTATATTTTGACTTGAGTTGTCAATTTTGTGACTGTAGTCAAACAATGTTGTGGAAGAAATCCCTCTGTCATCCACCTCTATGTGTTCTCTTGTGTTTCTTGGGCTCATATTCTATATTATTGCGAGTGGAAGCTGAATTCAAAGATTCATGCTTGTATCATGATGGGATACTCTGAGGAGTGTAATTCCTATCGACTGTTTGACCCTGTCAAATGACAAATCATTATTAGAAGAAATTTGTGGTTTTACGATAATCCCTCAGGCATTAATTTGTTGAATGCTTCCTCTAGTTTGTTGCAGGTGGTCCTTTCATGTTTTTTTCAACAATGGTTTTACTGTTCTATTTTTTAGTACTTCTATTGGATAGTCAAACTTGTTCCTATTTCGACTGGGCCGCCAACCTCTCTCAAGTTGATTGGTCAATAGATTTATGTTTTGACTAGTCCACCATATTATTTGATTGAAACTATTCCTTATTCTTATCGACCTTCTACAGTGGACATAATTTCACCCCTTTATTTCCTACCTGTATGGGATTCTAAGACAATTGAATTTTTTGGTATTGATGTCAGTGATATTTCTTCAGGTTGACAAACTCATAGTTAGAAGCAACATGTCAGTGCTTCTTTGATGACTCGTTCTCTTGAAACGTGTGATCCTATTACCTACTCATATGCTCAAGACCAACCTAAATGGTAACATTTTATCCAAATTGAGATGGATTCTCTTTTGCAGAATCATACTTGGGATTTAGTTCCTCGACCTCAAGGGAATAACATTGTGAAATGTCGATGGATCTACAAGACCAAATTTACCTTTGAAGGTGTTGTTGAATGTCATAAATATTGCTTGGTTGCGAAATACTTCTTTCAACAAGAAGGAATTGACTACAATTACACCTTTTCCCTTGTTTCTATGATGAATTCTATTCGACTAACACTTTCTTTTCCTTCTCATATTGGATGGAAGATCCACTAAATGGATGCAAAAAGTGCCTTCCTTCATGGTGATTTATATGAAGAAATTTTCATGGAACAAGCTCTTGGTTTTGTCTCATGTTATAATCTTGTTTTTCGAGTTCATAAGTCTCTTTATGGTTTGAATCAATCTCCTAGAGCCTGGTATGCTAAGATTGATCGTTTCTAAGATTGATCGTTTCTTTCTCCATCTTGATTTCAAACATTGTGAATATTATTGCAGTTTATATGTACTCCATGCTCATGGAAATACCTGAATTCTTGTTGTATATGTTTTTGACCTTGTCATAAATGGAAATAACAATGATCTCATCTTATATTCAAGAAAGAAGTCGTTGACTTATTTGATATGGAAAATCTTGGTATTTTGCATTGTTTTTTTGGTCTTCAAGTATTAATTATGTCTTATTGTTTATTCATTTCTCATTCTAAATATGAAATGGATCTCTTGACACATTTTAAGATGGTATACCATAATCCATGTGTTACTCCTTTTCAGTCTAGAGCTAATCTGAGTACAACTCATTAGTCTCCCAAATTTGATACTACTCTTTATCGATAATTGGTCGACAATATTATTTATCTCACTCACAATAAACCTAAAATTTCCTTTTTTGCTATTGTGGTTTCTCAGTTTATGAAGAATCCAAGATAAAACCAATGAAAAGTTATCCAAAGAAGTGTTTGTTATCTCAAGGATACCTCTCATATTGGTATCAAATATTGTTGAAGTTTTGATTCGTTAGTCAGATTCACCAACTCCAAATGGGGAGGAAACAATGATGATTGGAATTACACCTCTAGATATGTGTTTTTCTTCATCACAGGACCGTTGATTTGGTTGTGCAAGAAACATAAGGTAGTCTATATGTTGACTACAAAATTTGAGTATTGTGGCATTGTTAGTGAAGGAATAGAGGTAGTATGGATTCACTAGCTCTTTGGTGAAGTTGGGTTTCCTATACAGACCTCAACTACACTCTGTTGTGATAATTAGAGTGTGATTCAAGTTGTTGATAATCCTATTGCACACAATAAAATGAAGTATGTCGAGCTCCATGCTCACTATTTGAGAAATTTAGTTCAAGAGAAAAGTTTCACTCTTTTCTACTCTTGAAAAGATGTTCATATTGATGATATGATTACCAAATTATTTTTTGAATCTAAGTTTGTCAAGATACATACTATGCTCAAGCTTCAAGAAGTTAAAATTATGGGGGGGGGTTGTCCTACTGAATTAATTTAACCTCCTAAATCATCAAATCCATATTTTGATGGGGGGGGTGTTGGAACCTCATTTTTTGATGGTTCATCACACTTCTACTAAAGTTGGTCAGTCGAGTAGTCAACCAACATTTGGAAACAATCAGTCGATCGATTGAGCGAAAGTCGACATCAGTTGGTCAAGTAGTCGACTAGACTATCAATCATATAATGAACTAGAAATCAATGACAATTGGCCAATGGATCAACCAAATAATTAATCGAATACGATTTGGATGCATGGATGTTCAAGTTAAGAAAATTTGACTAGACGAATAGACAGTGTAGATTTGATGGAGTCAACTATAACAAATAACGATTTTATGTGGACAAGATATTCCCGATTTCAAGGAAGTTGGGTAGATCTTGAGACTATAAATAAAGGACCTAGTGGGTCACTATCAATGTAACGTATGTGAATCATGCATGTCAATATGTTCGATATGCATTGTGATGTTTTAATCACAATATGATTTTCTTAAGTGTTGTAACAATGTCTTTAGACACCACCTATATTCCGTGAAGTTGTTTATCTTGGATTATTCTATAGATTTTGTTATTATTTTCCCACAGGGTTACACCTAATCCAAAAAAATTACTTTGACAAGGTGATTGATAGAGAAATAAGGGAGGTCTCCTAAGTAATTCGACCTAAATTAGGGGGGCCAACATCTGAAATTGTTGTTAAATGAGAGCCATATTTTCAAAGAGTCCCATTTCTGGATTAAGCAATGCTTAATAGTCTCAAAGATTTTACATATAATCTCATAAACAAAGGTGTCGTTGATTTGGAGTTTGGTAAAAGTTGGTACAATGGATTCAAAGTTCAATTCTTTCATGTTGGATTTCACATTTAATGGTTCCTTTCTATGGACACAATTGCAAAGGATAACTTACCAATTTTCTTGGCCCTCCACTATGAAAATAACCCACTTGGCATAGAGGGATTGAACTTTGTTGAAAATACCCAATCATTCCTAAGCCTCACAAATCCTTTGGGTTATAAATCAAATCTAAATTCACTTTGTGGAAGCCCTTTCTCCCCTGTAGGTATTCCTAGAGAAAATCCTTCTATAACTTCTCCATCAACAAATAGGATACAACAAAGGACACCCAACATGAAGAATAATACACACCGGTGGTATTCAAAATTTTGGAGAAAATCGAAAATCAGAATTCTAGTGACAAAGGGTGAGTAATCCACTTGTCAACCTTAATGAGTTTTTTTTGCAACGTATCCTCCCATAGAACCTTAGGAGAGGCCAAGAAGGGAAAGAGAATTTATATAATCTTGAATATTTTCCCATGTTGAAGCTAGGTCCAACCTTGAATGAAAATTCGATTGGTAATATCATCCGAAGTGATTCAATGGCACTAAGTCATGGACATTTGGAACTTGGACATTGAGTCCTTATTGAAAATGTGGATATAGTGTATGGAATTTTCCAACAACTCTTGTTCTTCTAGAATGGTGAGAAAATAGTCATTGACATAATGACCATAAACTTCTTAGCTCTAATTGGGATAAGGATAGGGAATACTCTGTATTATGTGCCAAAAATTATGATCAGGGAGGATATATCCAAGGGATTTTTCTTTGACCACATAGAGGGCCAAAGATAAGGGGAAACCTTTCCTAATCTATTGAAAGAATTTATTTTCCTCATATTTGGTTTGGTTAACTAAGATATAGATATAGGTGTCCAAAAATAGTGTTTCCACATCCTCCATAAGAAATTATTCATCCTAAGGTCTATATCGTGGCTAAGATTAAAGACCACTCCACTTGACTATGTTATTTCTATAAATAATGTTTAATGGAAGTGAAATGTACCCTAAAACACCTAGTTGATTCCATTCCTTCCTATATTTCCATCACAATATCAAGAGTGAATATCCCATGGAAAAAATCAGGTTTTTTAAAGTATAAAAATCCAGGGCAAGATATATCACAACCTTAGGACTAGAAGAAAGAATCTTGTAGGAAACATTTAATAGAATTATGGGCCTATAAATAATGAGGAGACCAGGGTTTCCCACTTTGGGAATGAAATTAATAATACCTACGTTAATGAGAGAATAGAAAGTCCTTTTTTGAACTACTTCCTTGTACACATTGAGTAAATTAGACCCAACACAATTATAAGTGGATTTGAAAAATTCAAGGTAGGGTTCCCATATAGACCAAGATATTTTTCATTAACCATTTCCATAATGGCCTCTGTCTTCTCTGGTGAGGACAACTCGTAGTCACAAAATTGTTTATTCCCTTGTGACATTTTCTAGGGAATAAGATTAGTGCACGTTTGCATGGAAACCTTACCGGAGTTTCTCATGCCCTATCACTAAACGATAGTGTGATAATACCCCATAAACTCTTATGTAATTCCTTCTTGATTATAAATCCTTTCATCTAGGATTTTCAAGGTTATAATCTTCTCAGAATCCTTCTTGACCACCAATCACATGAGGAATAATACTAGGGACCTAACCTCCCTAACTCCTCACATATGTAGAATAATACATTTTCCATGTAATAAAGGTTGACATTAATAAATAAGGCCTAGTTAATAATGTGAACAAGTCTAATGTAAGAAGATTCAATAGAAGATTTTGCTTCTATAAATATCTTCCTCTAGAATGTTCTTTAAAAGATAGAATTAGTATAAATAGAAGTAGAAGGAATGAAAAAATCTTGTCTTGAGAATTATTGTAATCGAGAGCTACTCTATTGGAGGTTTCCCCCTCGAAGAGGCAAGTGAAATTGGATTTGTATTAATATAGGTATCATTTTTTGTGTTGTGATTCCCTATATTTTGTTGTGTATTTGCTGCAATATTTATGTTTCTTCTTATTATAATACATCTCGTACCTTCCAACTGGTATCAGAGAACTTTCCTATACATAAATTGTGGGAATTGCTTTTCTAGGGTAGAGATGTGTATTGTCGACATCTTTAAAGCATGGAGATATGTCATTAAGTGGGTAAAATCGTGGTTGGGGAATACTACACGTAGGAAATATAGATGGTTTCATGGGTTTACTCGAAAAAAACATTTCACCTTGTTGGAAACCTTTGTAACTCTCGTTGGTACCCCTTCAAGTAGTACCACATTAGACATAATATGTACATGACCATCAATCCCACGTAATGTTAGGTATATCGATAGTTCCCTAGGTCTCTTGAATCTATCTCTAGACCAATCAAGCAGCTACCTGATTTTTATAATGACACCAAGAAAAACACTTGGGAAAATACTATATAGTACTTGGGTAATCGAATAGTACGACTAAGGGTACGGTCGATCCTCTTTAGTTGGTTCCCTAAGATATTGGGCCAAATACTACTAGTTGAACCCACATGTATATAAGAGAGATATACCGCAAGGAAAAACCTTATCTATAGGAACCCTGCAAACCCTAACCCTTGGGGACAAAGCATAACAGAAAAGGAATAGAATGGATATTTTCTCATGCAACCTTTCCTCCTGGATCTTAGTTGTGAAATTCCTACACAATTTTCCCTATTAAAAATCTAGGCATTTGATCACTACAATATCCTTCAATTTGGAGTATAACTCCACATGAATAAAAATAAAAATTATAGTGGTCCTCCTAGCACCCTTATCCACAACCTATCCTGTTGGATTCCTCTCTTTTCCCTGATTGTCGTGGTACCCATCAATTGTAAGACATTTTTTCTATGGACCCACTCACCCTTCCAAGCACCCTTATTTTACACCTATCCCATTGGTTTCCTCTCTTCACCCCATCCACAATGATACCCCTCATTTGTAACCCTTTTTTTTCTATGCAAACCCATATTCCCATTTTTGTCTACTCACAAATGGATCTCACCTACAACTATGAAATCACTACCTTGCTCATAGACAACACTAAGAACAAGAACGAAATCTCTGACATCAATGGCAACATTAGTTCCCACGATTCCTCTTTTACTATTGTCAAGGACCAATATGCCTCCATCAAATACACACTTGACATATTTTTGAGCCGATCCATGAACCCTTCCTCATATAAACAACCTTCCTATGAAGAAGATGTCGATTCTCCCCATTTCTACAACCCTCATTCCAATAACTTTCATCGTGAACTGTGTCTTTCCAAATTCGTGGTGAACGAATTTAATGTCTCGGATCCCACTGGTTGAGTCACTCAAATGGAACATTATTTCTCCTTGCATGGAATCACTAATGAATTGGACAAACTTCATTATGTTGTTATCTATCTGGATCGAGAATGATAGCAATGGCGCCAATGACATAAAAATTCACGCCAAAGGTATGTAGCTTGGACACAATTTGTGGCTAAGATTTATGAACTCTTTAACACTGATAGACACCATTTGGGTCTTTTGACCAAGTTGAAACAATTTGGCACAATGGAAGACTTTATAGCCTCCTTTGATCACTTGGATTTCATAATGGAGGGTATGTCATATTCCTTCTTCAAGGAATGCCTTATTAGTGGCCTAAAGGATGAAATTTGAGACCGAGTCATAACCACTTGCCCCCAAACTTGTTTGGAATATACTAAACATGCCAAATAGGCACAACAAGACATCTCTTCATAGAGAAGAAAACCCTCTTTTATTCTTCACCCTAGACCCACCAATCCTTCCCCTAGCATCACTCCTCTCAAGATCTAGAAAATGATTTGGGAAGAAATGATTGAATTCCAACTCAAGGGTATTTTCTATAATTGTGATGATAAATATTTTTCAGGGCACAAGTTTAAAGAAGACAAGCTTTTTTATGGTCGTTTCTGAGGATTTTTTTTTTATGAGGATGTTGATGCTTCCCCTGTCGAAGAGCTATGCCAAGTATATTATTTTAGTCATCCCTATAATCCACTAGAATTTGAACTATTGATTTTGTTGCATGCCCTCAATGTATTCAATTCTCCCAAAACCCTCAAGTTAATTGGCTACGTTAAGTAGGGAAAAGGCATCATCATAGTTGATAGTGGTAGCACACATAATTTTAATAATCGCTACATCGCCCAAGAAATCAATTAATATATCCATGCAATCAACAATTTCAAATCACGATTTCCAATGGCGGTTCCATGAAATGTGATGTGCATTGTGAAAATGTGTTCCTACAAATTGGTCAGTGCCACCTGAAATCTCATATGTTTTCTATCGACATGGGTGGTTTTGACATTGTGTTAGGAACATAATGGTTACACACTCTCATCCCCATCCTCATGGATTTGAAGGACCTAACCATTCAATTCCAACATGAGGGACAACAATATAAGTTCCAAGGAATCACAACAGGCTAACTGGATATCATCAATTCCTACTGAATGGAAAAGATACTCAAAAAGTTCATTCTAGCATTACTTCCCAACTCCATTCCATTCAATCCATTGAGACACCCTTGGTGCACCCTGACCTCCAATCTAAACTCTCTTGACACTAAGCTATTTTTAACACTCCCCATGGACTTCCTCCTTCCCATGACATCCATGAACATTCCATTCCTCCCTTACCGAGCAATTTTCCTCCCAGTGTTTTCCCTTATTGTCATCCATTTTCCTAGAAAAATGAGATTGAGAAAATTGTTCAATAATTTCTAGAAGTGGGTGTTATCCATCCCAATACCAACCCCTAATATCCTTTGACAGTCTTTTTACTCAAGAAATAAGGAACTTGGCGCATGCTTCCTAATTTTTGTGCCCCAAACAAACTCACAGTTAAAGATAAATTTCACATTCTTGTCATCGATGAGCTTTTGGATGAATTGAGTGGTGCTCAATACTTTACCAAACTTTATCTTCATTCTAGCTACCACCAGATACATATGAAAGAGGTAGACATTCCCAAGACTACCTTTAGAACTCATGTGATTCAGGATTTTCTTTGAGATACTTCTCTACAAAAATCCTACAATGAGTACCTTTTACTGACACCTAATTGCATGTGAACATGAGAAAATAATCATTAAGCATTGCATATAAATGTGAGAAAATTGTCATAATTATGTGCATATATTTAATTAAATCTCTACTTAACCAAGCGAGGATGTAATAAAAAACACACATATAATTTGATACCATGTGTTAATGGAGTTCACCAGATTCTATTGGCTACATCCCCAGATCCACTTGGAATATGAATCACTTTGTTGTCCTTCTTTTAACCATGGATGAAACCTTCTCACAAAATGTGGTACATGTTCCTTACATGGCTAAAACCCAGAGAAACCTTCACTTACACAATGAACTTAAGGATCTCACATAAGTGACATTTGTTCAGACACCAGAAGGAATACATTCCTCACAATGAAAATATCTCTCTCCAAGGATCCTAAAGGGCCTCCCTCAACAAAGCTTACATAAGGAATTTATATAGTTTCCCTCTCTCCATAATTCAAGGAGACAATATCCACAAATTTAGGATCTAAATAACAACTCAAGGACAAAAATGAGAACACATATAAACTAACCTATGAGACTCTTAACTTCCCCTTGATACTAGGAAACTACTTGGGATATAATGAGGAAGAATCCCAAACGAACTCATGAGACTCTTAATCCTCTTCTTGAGAACAGAAAAACTAGTTGTGAGTGGATTCTCACACAAAACTAATTTCCCCTTAAAACTAGGAAACAAATTGTAAGGTGGATTCTCACACATAATTTTAATTTCCTTTTCTTGCAAATTAAATTAAAAATACATGAGCACATTATGCTCAAACAATATTAATCATTTTTTCAATATGAAGCATTAAAAATTCCTTTTAAACTTTGTCACCTATCATCAATAATCATTTTAATGATCTTCTCCACAGTGTGAAAATTAATGAATCCTTGTGTGGAGATCCTCCTAGATCACACATCCCACAAAAACCACTTTTGGTCCTCCAAAAGTATAGAGAGAAACTTGAATATCCGCAACCAGCTTCTAGGAAGAGTATTACACTCCATGATGCACTTCCCCACTACTCGATATGCATAACAAATGTCTATGAAAAGCCACACACTTATTCTCCTTCACCTTTGTACTTCAGAATGAGGATGTCGATGCCAACACTTATATCAATGTAAATCCGTAGTTAGTTCCTTAATCTGCATAACAAATGTCTCTAAAAGGCCGCACCCTTCTTCTCCTTCACCTTTGTACTTCGAAATGAGGATGTTGATGCCAACAATTGAATCAATGCAAATCTATAGCTGAAAACACATGGATTACCACTTTTCAAAGAAGTACCATACTTTCCAGGAGTTTATAAAACACTCATGGACAAGTTTATAATGATTATCAAAATAGGCCTAGGAAAAATAATGCCTCTCACTCAACAATGGATACAAGACCCATTACAATGTTGCCAACAAGGCTTAACAAGGTTTAGTAATAGAACAGAATTCACCTCACTCTCATCATTACTTTCAAGAGTGGCTAGTTACAACCTTTTACATTATTAACATTAAGGCGAATACCCCCAAATGTGTAGAAGTGGTAACTTTATGGTTTTCCAACCCCCCATTACAAACATGTGCAACATAATAAATAAGGAAAATGTCATCATCATCACATGCATCTCACAATTATGAGACTTTTGACTGTAAATATGACTACTTTTCGTCAAAGTGTCAAAATGGCCTCTTATTGCACCATCTCAGTTTACGTGCAAGGCTCAAACAATGAATTTCCTACAATAATTCAGATCTTGCTTCCTTGTTGCAGCACTCAAAGATCACCAGAATTTGAAAACACATTTGATCCTGTGTTTGATTCAAGTTGATAACTTCTTCAACACAAGGTCTACCACGACAAACAAAAAAATCTATTGTTATGGAATTCACAACTGATGTGGTTTTGAGATCAATGCAACAGTCTTGATTGGTCAGAGGCTTCATGCAACAGATCGTTCCTTCTACTATCACTTCATTTGAATTACATCGATCAAAGAAATTATCATGAGCATTTCTCTCAACACATATTCAAGATCCATATGAAGCCTCCCTTCTAAGGAAACACTGGCAATAACAATTGCATTCTTTTCAAAGGTCTATGAACAATATTTTTGTGAAGAAATTTTAGACCCGTCAATTAGGCATTGACATATTAGTTCCCAATTGATAATGGTATTATCCTTAATCCTATCATGCGTGAAACCCTATCTCCCTCCTTGGGAAACCTCGCCTTCCTCCAAGTCATTTTTCTAATTGAAAACAAATTATTGAAGCCCTTGTAATTGCTGGAAGCATTTAATATTCACATATATTGTCTTGGCAGAGATCCCTTCAGTTATGAGAAATATATGAGAATGAAGGCTAGTCCATGGCCATCATAATTGAAAAACAAGAATTCTTCACAATATCGAGTTCCTTATTCAATAGAAACACTAGGCAGCTCGACAAAAAAACTCTCACAAAAAATTGGTTATTATTTAGTGCTTCTTTGTTGGAATTCAATGCAGGAATGGTGCTCACAACTATTGATGTGGTCGACATCAGAAGCAACATATGGTGTTCCAACGATATCATATAATTCCAATTGTGACACCAGAGGGTTGAGTTTTAACTGACGATCCAATGGTTGGACATCATATGTGGCCTTATGTGTGCAAATAACTTTAACACAATGTCTAGGAAATCCATGAACTTCCAGTTGTAGTGAATTTCAACATTCTAGTACACTTGTAAGATCTTCATGGTGTATACCTTGCATACGACACCCTGTATACACTCCCACAATCCCATTTGGAGACATCAACTGATTTTGGTGGATCGTTTCTATTTTCCATCGGTTTACCTATCTCTTTCCATAACATCGATCTGTAAGTGTAGCTCTACTGTGGTTTGGAAATGGTTGGAAATATCCCTCATCCTGGAATTCCATCATAGTCTCACATGTGGATTGAGATTCAAATGGTGGGCATCCCCATTGTACCACCATAGTTGGGAAATGGTGCATTGGTCAATAGTAACCCTGCTTCTTAATATTGGTGCTATACGTTCATGATGCTAATCAACTATGAAGAAAAACTATCCATTTCTTACCAAACCAATTTAAAGAACCTTCTTCATGCAACTCTGCTTCTTCAGGGATCGGTTCATGAACATTTATTACATGTTCCATCATCTCTTTTGCATTCTCCTACATAGGTTATAACACAGGTTTCTTGTTTGGTGTGTGACAAAGCTCAAGGTGAAGCTTCCAACATTTCTCGATACAGTGACCACTGATTTTGAAGTGAGTGTAATAGTTGTTTGACTTCATTCCCTTCTCTCCTTCACTGTAAGGAGCTTTCCTCTTCCATTACTTTGTAACACTCTTGATGTCCTAATATTTTCGAGGAGACTTTGGTTTCCTCTGGAATCTCGTGCTAGATATATCACTTTTAGAAAGTGAAGTGCCATCATTTTTCTTAGATGGTGTTCATGATGATCCCATATCCTTTCTTTAAGAATCCATTGCTTCTTCTTCTTTTGAGCATTCTCTTTCACCATACCCCAATCCTACATATCGAGGTCTTCCTTCAACCTCCAGTTGTTGAATGATGCTTTGGCCTTCAATACTAAGACCTCCTCCTTTATACCCCATCTTCCTTAGAAACTTGAAGCCAATGCCCTTGGTTTGACTTTCAAAAGAACCAAAAGAAGCATCATCGTTAATAAGGGAAGGAATTGAGCATGGATAATTATTTTCCTCCATTCCTATTTGTGACACTTGGTCTTCTTCCTAGAGTTTGGTCAGYTGCTCCTCTTAGTTGGATGAAGCTATAGATGAGGCTTCTAGGAAACCACCTTGGTTCCCTGGTCTTAGGAGAGTATCCTTTATTATCTGAAAATATTTGCAAATATCAGTATTTACATAATAAGAACCATAAATGATATACCTTCCATGGCCACAAGTTTATCTAGTCTTGGAGGGACTTTCTACTTCTCCTGTAGATGAGCATTCCCCAACTTTCTCCTCCATAGATTGTAGTTGTAGTCGTATTTTTTTCTTTTCTTTTTCATATTCTTGAAGAAACCTCCTCAATTCATCTTTCTTTGCTTGAATGGTTTGGTTGATTTCTTCAAGCTCATGAAGCCATGCTTACTTCTTTTCTTTTCCCATGATGATGTTCCCAATCTACAAAATTGGTTAGACATGCTCTCATACCACTTGATCTGGGAGTTTTTGTGAGATATTTCTCTACAAAAATAATACAATGAGGATCTTTTACTA
>JASDQU010100145.1:237432-260430 GCA_032191745.1 Picea mariana | reverse complement strand
GACCTCCTCCTTTATACCCCATCTTCCTTAGAAACTTGAAGCCAATGCCCTTGGTTTGACTTTCAAAAGAACCAAAAGAAGCATCATCGTTAATAAGGGAAGGAATTGAGCATGGATAATTATTTTCCTCCATTCCTATTTGTGACACTTGGTCTTCTTCCTAGAGTTTGGTCAGTTGCTCCTCTTAGTTGGATGAAGCTATAGATGAGGCTTCTAGGAAACCACCTTGGTTCCCTGGTCTTAGGAGAGTATCCTTTATTATCTGAAAATATTTGCAAATATCAGTATTTACATAATAAGAACCATAAATGATATACCTTCCATGGCCACAAGTTTATCTAGTCTTGGAGGGACTTTCTACTTCTCCTGTAGATGAGCATTCCCCAACTTTCTCCTCCATAGATTGTAGTTGTAGTCGTATTTTTTTCTTTTCTTTTTCATATTCTTGAAGAAACCTCCTCAATTCATCTTTCTTTGCTTGAATGGTTTGGTTGATTTCTTCAAGCTCATGAAGCCATGCTTACTTCTTTTCTTTTCCCATGATGATGTTCCCAATCTACAAAATTGGTTAGACATGCTCTCATACCACTTGATCTGGGAGTTTTTGTGAGATATTTCTCTACAAAAATAATACAATGAGGATCTTTTACTAATGCATAATTGCATGTGAAAATGAAAAAATAATCATTAAACATTGCATATAAACATGAGGAAATTTTCATAATTATGTACATATGTGTAATTAAATCTCTACTTAACCAAACGAGAATGTAATCAAAACTCACACATATAATTTGACACCCATATGTTAACATAGTTCACCAAACTCTACTAGCTACATCCCTGGATCCACTTGGAATAAAAATCACTTTATTTTCCTTCTTTTAGCCAGGGCTGAAACCTTCTCACAAAATGTGGTACATGCTCCTTACAAGGATGAAACCTAGAGAAACCTTCTCTTACACAAAGGACTTAAGGCTCTCACATAAGTGACATATCTTCAACACCAGAAGGAATACATTCCTCTCAATCCAAATCTCTCTCTCTAGGGGCCTAAAGGGCATCCCTCAACAAATCTTACATAAGAAATTTATATAGTTTCCCTCTCTCCATAATTCAAGGAGACAAGATCCACAAATTTAGGATCCAAATAACAACTCAAGGAAAAAAATGAGAAAGCATATAAACCAACCTATGACAATCTTAACTTCCCCTTGAGACTAGGAAAGTACATGGGATATAATGAGGAAGAATCCTAAACCAACTCATGAGACTCTTAATCTTCTTCTTGAGAATGGAAAAACTAGTTGTGAGGTGAATTGTCACACAAAACTAATTTCTCCTTAAACTAGGAAACTACTTGTGAGGTGGATTGTCACACTTAATTTTAATTTCGTTTTTGTACAAATTAAATGAAAAATACATGAGCACATTATGCTCAAACAATATTAATCATTTTTACAATATGAAGCATTAAACATTCCTTTTAAACTTTGTCACCTATCATCAATCATCATTTTAATGATCTTCTCCATGCTATGAAAAGTAATGAATCCTTGTGTGGAGATCCTCTTGAATCATCATGTGGGTCACTATGAGTTCTTGGTAATTCCCTTCTACCTTTGTAATTCCCCTTCCACTTTTCAAAGTATCATGAATCATGTCTTCATCATTTCCTTCATCATTTTTTCTTAGTTTTATTTGATAATATTCTCATCTATAGTAAAACTTGGCAATCACATCTCACGTCTCTCCCATGAGGATCAAGTTCTCCATCTATTGTCTAAGCACAAACTTTTTCTCAAACAGTATAAATGTGTTTTTGGAGCTTCTGAAGTTGAGTACTTAGGTCATATTCTCGACAAAGATGGTGTATGGGTGGATCCTAAGAAAATTGAAGCTACGAAGGATTGGCCTCACCGTAAAAATCTTAAAATATTGTGTGGTTTCCTAGGTTTAACAAGCTATTATCAAAAGTTTATTCATAATCATGGAAAAATTGCAGATCCTCTCATTGCTCTCCTTAAAAATAATTCTTTCAGTTGGACTCCAATAACTGATTAATCTTTCTAAGCCTTGAAACGGACTATGTGCATGACTCCTATCCTGGCACTACCATACTTCACCAAGACTTTTGTCCTAGAATGTGATGTGTCAGAGAAAGTAATAAGGGAAGTCCTCATGCAAGATGGAAGACCTTTGGATTTCACTAATAAGCAATTTTTGGAGTGATATTTGGGCCAATCAACCTATGAAAAGGAAATGGTGTCTATTATGCATGCATTGGATCTCTGGTGTCCTTATCCATTGGGGAAACCCTTCCAAATTAAAATTCATCATTGTAGCCCCAAGTATTTTCTGGAACAAAGAATTTCCTCCCTGGAGAAACAAAAATGGGTGACCAGTTTGTTTGGATATGACTATGAGATCATCTACAAGAAGGGAAAATAAAATGTGGTTGTTTATTCTCTTTCCAGAAAATATGAAGAAGAAAGGTCCCTCATTTCCCTCTCATTCATTATCATAGACTGGCTTTAGGTTGTTTTCCAAGAAAGGTTGCAAGACCCCAAACTTCTAATTTGATCTAAAAATTGCAATAGGATCCTCAGTTTTCTCCAAGGTACTATTGGAACAATGAAGAGCTTTGTTATAAGTTTGTTTGTATTTAAGTAAATAGTCGAAACTTAAATCCACGGTGCTCTCTAAGTTGTATGTTTCACCCACATCTAGGCATTCAGGATTTACCAAAACCTATGAATGAGTCAAACGTTATTTTTTCTAGGAAGGTATGAAAGAGGACATCCACACCTTTGTGGCTGAATGTGATACCTATCATTGTAATAAGGGAAAATTTTTCAAATCTCTAGGCACACTCCAACTTCTCCCAATTCCACCTAATATTTGGACAAATATTTATATCGATTTCATTGTTGTATTACCTAAATCGGGAAATAATTCAGTCATCATGGTTGTAATAGATCGCCTTTCCAAATATGCTCATTTCTATGCTCTTCAAAACTTGTTCACCGCATCCACAGTGGCTCAATTTCTTATGGATAACATATTCAAACTCTGTGGCATGCCTCATTCTATTGTCTTTGACCGTGATCCAACTTTCACCAACAAGTTTTGGAAAGAATTGTTCAGTATCCAAGGAACCCAATTACATCTCATCATCTCCTATCATCCCCGAACTGATGGACAAACTGAAGTTGTCAACAAGCGTTTGGAAACATATTTGCGGTATTTTTCATTCGACAAAAAAAATCAGTGGGCTCAGTGGTTACCCCTAGTTGAATGGTGGTACAACACATCTTACCATAATGTATCTCACATGACTCCGTTTGAATCCATCTACGAGAAAAATCCACCATCGGTTCTCTCATACATGCTAGGTGTCTCCAAGATTCAGGAGGTTGACAATAATCTTATAGTTCCCGCGACGATTCTCTATACCCTCAAATAAAATTTGGTCCTGACTCAAAATCGCATGAAGTAACAAGCATATCAAGGTCGTTCTAAATGTCAATTCATTGAAGGAGACTAGGTGTTTCTTCGTCTACAACCTTATAAGCAGATTTCACTCAAAGCTCAACACTATCAAAAACTTCCCCCCAAATTTTATGGTCCTTATACAATTATCAAGCGAGTGGGGCCTGTAGCTTACCAATTATCTCTACCCAAACACTCTAAGATCCATCTTGTTTTTCATGTCTCCTACTTAAATAAAGTGATTGGAACTATGTGCCAACCTCAAATCGGTCTCCTTGATTTGGATGAAGAAGGTTCCATTTGGTTGCAACCACACGTAGTCTTGGACCAATGCAAGCATCATCTTTGTTAGTGCACCATCAAGGAAGTTTTAGTACAGTGGAAGGATACACCACCAGAAGATGCCACCTGGGAGCCAGATACCATTTTGTTACAATTTCGTCATCTCAAATCTTGAGGACAAATTGTTTTCAAGGGGGAGGAAATGTTAGCGACCTAACCTCCCTAACCCCTCACATAGATAGAATAATATATTTTCCATGTAACAAAATCATACATTAGTAAATAAGACCTATTTAATAATGTGAGCAAGTCTAATGTAAGAAGACTTAATAGAAGCTTTCGCTTCTAGAAAGATATTCCTATAAAATGTTCTTTATAAGATAGAATTAGTATAAATAAGAGTATAAGGCATGAAAAACTCTTGTCTTGAGAATTATTGTACTAGAGCTCTCCTTTGTTGGAGGTTTCCCCCTCAAAGAGGCAAGTGAACTTGGATTTCTATCAATAAAGGTATCATTTTTGGTGTTGTGATTCTCTATATTTTGTTGTTCCACTAGTATTTGTTGCAGTACTTTTGTTCCTTCTTATTATAATACATTTGATACCTTACAAATGATTTGGTGGGTATATCCTAGATCTAAGCTAGTAGAGATTCAAGCTCAACATTGAGCTCCCTAGGCTTATCAAATTTCCTTTGACTTAAAAATACCGTCTTAGCCCATCTCCTTGATACATGGTTAATTCATCTCTCATCTTATTTAAGATCTCTAAAGACCTTCTCGACCTCTCTCCTAGTATTTCACTACCATATCGTCAAGGTCCTTGTTGCTATTTATTCCTCCATGGTTCCTCTAATTGAACATATTGTCTCCATTTATTGAGTCATAATATTAGATGATTCAGTATCATCGAAGTTTACTTGCCCTTGTATGCATGTGTTCTCCCCCTCATCTACATGTATCCTCCAATTTGTTTTTTGTATGCATCACTACTCTCCAAAGGTTATTCTTAAACTATGGAGGATGATCTTGCACCATTAAGACTAGACCTAAACCTTCTTAATATGGAGAATTTATATTTGTTCTTGGTACACATATTTGTGTCGAGAGGCACTCTATAGTCTAATATGGGGGAGAAGTTGTCACGTTAGGGTGATGTTAGTAAATAGGAGCATTGAAGAAATGGTACAAAGAAAATTAACACAGTGATAATGTTTTAGAGCAATTAGTTGCATTGATTTAATGCAAAGAAATATGAATTGATTTAAGTGATGGTGGAACAAAAAAGGAATTAGCATAATAAGTAGTTGTATTCATTTAACAATGTTATAACATAAGACAACATGGTGCATTGATTTCAGTGATAATGCTATGAAAAAATATTGAGTGCATTAATTAATTGAAGAAATGATACAAAGGGAATTAATTATCTATATTGAATTCCACTATGAGATACAACAAATTATCAAGTGAAATGAATTCAACAATAACTTAGTGAAAACAAATTTCAAAACATATATTATAAGTTGAAGTCATGTACTTTGTTAGTTATATGCTATATATCTTATAATATTAAGATATATAAACTGTAAAAAAAAGTGTTCAACTAGAGTTGACATGTGTCCCTCCTAATACAATAAAAATGATGAAACATTAAAAAAAATATTTATCATAATCAAGTAGTTGTATTCATTTTAACAATAATATAACATAAAACAATAGGGTGCATTGATTTCAATGATAATAATAACATTTCATAAATAATAAGGTGTCTTGATTTCAGTGATAATACTATGAAAAATGACTCGACTCATTAATTAATTGAAGAAATGATACAAAGGAAATTAATCCTCTATATTGATTTTAGTGATAAGTTGAAGTCCTAAACTTTGTTTGGTTATATGTGATTTATCTATTACTATTTACTATTTAGAGCAATAGGAGTATTGATTTAAGTGATATAACATAAAACAATATGGTGCATTGATTTTAGTGATATTAATATAACATAAAACAATAAACTGCATTGATTTTAGTGATAATACTATGAAAAATGACTCAGTGCATTAATTAATTGAAGAAATGATAAGGACCTCTATATTGATTTCAATTGTGAGATACAACAAATCATCAAGTGAAATGAATTTAGGGTGAAAATAAATTTTCAAAACAAAGTTGAATGTGTTTGGATAAATATTTCTCTCTTATAGCAACTTATTGATCTACCTTTCAATTTATATACTTGCATTTGGGTTGAGTTGATAAGTTCTAGACTTTGGCAAGGAGCCTGTCATAAATTCAATGGAGCATTGAATTAGTTGTTGTGGAGGCAATCCTTCTATATTTTCAAATACGTTTTCATAGGGTGCATTAATTTCAATGATGGTGATATAACATAAAACAATACAATACATTGATTTAGTTATAATACTATGAAAAATGTTTTGATGCATTAATTAATTGAATAAATGACATGTGTCCATCCTAAAAGAATAATATAATTTGAAAATAAATATTATAAGTTGAAGTCATGTACTTAGAGAAAATGAACACAATGGTAAATGATTTAGAACAATTAGTTGCATTGATTTAAATGATGATACAACAAAAAATGATTTAGCATAATCAAGTAGTTGTATTCATTTTAACAATGATATAACATAAGACAATAGGGTGCATTGACTGTGGCAAAGACCCTGTCATAAATTCAATGGAGCTTTAAATTAGTTGTTGTGGAGGCAATCCTTCTAGATTTTCAAATATTTTTTTAGAGGACTAAAGGAATAGGGTGCATTGATTTCAGTGATAATGATATAAGATAAGCAATAGGGTGCTTTGATTTCATTATTAATACTATGAAAAATAATTTAGTGCATTAATTAATTGAAGAAATGATACAAAGGAAATTAATCCTCTATATTGACTTCAACTATGAGATACAAATTTCAAAACAAATATTATAAGGTGAAGTCATGTATTTGTTTGGTTATGTGTCATTTATCTATTAGTATTTGTACATTAAAACAATTATAATATTAAGATAAAATTGAGATATCTAAAAGCAAAAGAAGAAAGATTGACATTGATCACTATGTAAATATTTGTAATTTACTACATTCTTATTATTATCACATTTGTCATCATTCTACATTGTTACTTTTTATATTCAACATATTGTCATGTAATTTATTAAGCATACTTTTGACTCATACTCTCTATATTCTTAATGAACTGATGTAACTGAATAAATTTCAAATGATCAGATCAATCTTCAAGATATAGATATACATATTGTTGTTTATCTACCAAGTTTGTGTGACCGCCCATCATTGGCATAGATCCATCTTAACCTTGGATCTATCAAGCACGGAGAATGATCAAAAGGTGCAAACCTTTAACCTTTCCTCAAGTTTTGCACTCTAAAAAATATTTTCACTTTAAGAGATTTGATCCCTTTAGGGGCTTGATAGATCCGAGGTTAAGAAGGATCTATGCTAGTATAGCTAAATTTACATGGAAAGTTGAATGTGTTAGATAGTTATGCATAAAAGTAGTTGTAGTTTTCAAAAGATTTGAAATTCTTGAAAAATTTACCTCCAAATATATCATTTCTATGATGCTCTCTTCTAATCGTTTCTTTGCTCCTTACAAATCATAAGCCAACATCATTATTAACTAGATGATTCTAAGATGTAAAGAATGTCTCTCACTCTCCCAAAGTGTATAAATATGACATGTCTACACACTCTTCCAAAACATAGAAATATGGCATGTCTACACACTCTTCCAAAACATAGAAATATGACATATTTACATAGTTCTCAATTATGAGACATATGTAATGGCAAACAAGGTAATTGAACTCCAAGATGAGTATCTCTAGCTCTTTGGCCATGCTATGAAACTCTTAGTTTCTCTCCATTTCCTTAATCCTATTGGCATTTCTATCTCTTAGATTCAATGGTCGAGAAGGAGATCTACTCATACAAATATTATTAGCTCCCTAATAAATGTCATTTATATGTGAACTTGTCTTCGAGTCTTGGGAGTTATGTGGTTTTGAAATGCTTACAATTTTCACCTATTATATGCGAGTTCTATATATTTTTCTCAAGCAATCCCATGCAAGGGGGAAGTGCTACTTTTGTTGAGGTATCCAAGAAGGCTAGTAGGGAAAGAAATGATTCATCTAGATGAGCATGGCTCTTGATCTCTTTGTTGTAAATGTAAACTTTACTTGGGCAAGTAATACAATTTCTTCTTGTTATTGACTAAAACAAAGAATTATGATCAAGTAATACGATTTCATCTTTGACTAAAACAAGAAACTCTGACTCGAGTAGATTGCGGTTGGTAAAACAACATACCGATCTACGAGAATATTTTATAAATATTCCTTTTTGTTTCTAACGAAGGTATTCCGTACATAGTAACACTGGTTTTCAATGACCATAGTTAAAGTAATTAACAAAGGTTGACATTACCCAGGTTGAACTTTAACCGTGGTGGTTAACCATGATTAACCTGCAAATAAGAGTTAGAAGTGACGATTGTACTATAAAAGGAGGATTCGAGGCGCTTGCATCAAGAGACATGTCAGACCTCCAAACCGTTTTTTATTTTACGTGATTTCCATGCTCTCTGAAGCTCTCCACGGCCCAGAAATGGCCCGAGAATTACAGAATACTCAGTCCACCGAATACTTGGCAGCAATAAACACATGGAATTAAAGGAGCGAGTAGATAGCATTTGAAGAAGAATATAGCCAAGGGAAGTCCCCAACTCTGTAAAATATTCTGTAAGCTCAGAAACTATGGAAATGGCTTGGACTGGTTTGTTAGACGAGAGTTTTTCTTCGTTCAGAGCCATGCTGGATGAAGGTGGAGGAGAGTATGATTTTTATTCCACAATGGATGCCAATGGAGGGACGCTGGAGGCCCTTTTGGGCTCTGCTCTCATGTGCCCAGATGGTTCTGTGTTGAGTAATGTGGGTGGAAGTATCAACACTTTTCATGATATGGGTTGCTCTATAACCACCAGTGCGGATACGCTTGAAGGTCCAGAGGGCTCTGATGAGTTGGGTTTCCAGCAGAGACAAGCTGGGATCGAGTCTGGATTCCACAAAAGTGGAGGGAATCAAAACCCAAATGGTATAGTTGGTGAAAGAGACGCTGATTCTGCTGCTGCTACAACTACTACTAATAATCATCATAATAATAATAACGATAATGGGTGTGTTAATGCTTCGAGTGTTGGTAGAGGTAGGAAGAATGGCTTGCCCGCTAAGAATCTCATGGCAGAGAGGAGACGGAGGAAGAAACTCAATGATCGTCTGTTTATGCTTCGTTCTGTGGTGCCCAAGGTCTCCAAGGTGATCTCTCTATTCCTTTCCTTTATTCCCTCTGCTTCTTTTCCTGTTCTGGTTTTCTGTGTTGAATTTGCCAGAAGTCTGGAGGTAGAGATACTTCACAGAAGAATTAAGATGAGTGAAGTCAGAATCACAGTATATTCATATTGAGTTTTGTCCAGGCTTCTGTAGAGATTTAGGGTTTAATTTGGCTCGCATTTTCTGTTATGTTATGATGTAGTTGGAGTTTGTTATTATTGTGCTTGAATTAACAGAAATCAGTTGGTCACTTTGGAGTCATTTTGTCTGCCAGATGGGTTAAGCCGAGTTGGGCATCACTGGTATTTTTGCAGCTTTTAACGACCAACTTGAGTCTAATGTCCTCTCAGAGATATCCTTAACTATTCCAACAAAAGAAATTTACGTTACCCATCCAGAAAATATATTGGTTCTGGCTTCAGTTTGTCATCCGTATTGTATTTATGGAACTTTTGTTTGTTTTGTCAGGTGTTTATATCATCTAGGGAAATGCGGATTATGATAATTTGGACTGATGCTCATTTCTTAATAAATCATGGCTTTACTGGGGATAATCTTACATTTTAGTGATCGGTTCCCAATTTTGCAAATCGGTTCATTGTGTTAGATTGATGTTGTATGGTAAAATTAGGCTTCTTGGTAACATAGGTGCATAGAGATTTTACTTATAAAGTGCAGATTTCTAGGTATGGTTGATAAACGCGGGTGCCTAACTTAAACCCCGAGCTTCGCTAGTGAAAAGAATCTAGCCAAATTGGGCTTTGTTACAGCAAATAGGGCCAACATATTTGTCTTTATTCGTCATAGTTTGGACATATATTTGGGGAAAGTTGCCTACTCTATGAGTCTCATATTTGAATGTTTACTGCTCATTAGTTATAACAGACCCTAAAGATTGTCTTGCTTGGCATTTCCTATTAGCAGATGGACAGGGCCTCAATATTGGGAGATGCTGTTGAGTACTTGAAGGAGCTTCTGCAGCGTATTAATGATCTCCATATTGAGCTCATGGCTGGCTCCTCAAACTCCAAGCCCTTGGTACCCACAATGCCAGATTTTCCCTACAGAATGAACCAAGAGTCTCAAGCTTCGCTGCTTAATCCAGAAGTAGAACCAGCAACGGTAAGAGCACCATCTTGCTCACTCCGTTATTCAAAACAAAAAGAATTATACTGATATCCTCATGTGACCCAAAGTAAGAGTTCTAATACATCATGTGACATGTACAGTGCCTAATTTAAGCATCTCTAAGCTGAACAGAAAATACAGTAATAAGTCACAAAATTACAAAAATACATCTACCCGAGAGATTTCTGTCACTAAGTGGCATACAACTGTCAATGATTATCTTACCTGGTCTAGCACTATAAGTTTTCCAATTTCTCTCCCAAGAATCTCATATGCAGAAGTGTGTGGAGGTATGGGATTTTCTTGTATAAATCTGTGTGGCAGACAAGAAACTCCCAGTGGCGAGGATGCATTTCTCCTATCATTCAAGGCCGAACTTTTGTCATCTCAGGGAAAATGTTTGCTTCAACTTTGTAGACTATTCAAGGCCGAACTTTTGTCATCTCAGGGAAAATGTTTGCTTCAACTTTGTAGACTATTGGCCTGGGTCCCCTTCATTGACAGATATAGAAGACAGAAGGTGAAGTGTTAGAAGAAAATATTCTACATTGCTCACTGAGAATGAACTCCACACTCTTCTAGTTTGGTGTGGGTTTTCGGAAGGTTCATTGAATATTTCTTCAAGACTGTTTTTGTCTTCCAGGCTGAAATTTCACCATTGTCAATCAAATTTTTCTTTGTTTCCAAGATTTTCTGCATCTTCTATTGTCTGTCACAGTGAAACTCACCAGTGTCAAGCAAGTTCAAGTTTTTCATTTTATCCTTTGCAAGCTTTTAAAAAAATTCTATTGTTTATCACAGTGCAATGTCACGGTTGCCAACAAATCTGCTTATGTTTTCAAGCTTCATGGCTTCTCTCTCATTCTGTCTCATTGGTGGTTTCTTAGTAAGTTCTTTTAGGTAGGGATCTAATCAATGATGATTGGTTGGAAAAAAAGAATCCCTTCTCATATCCTCTGCCTGGAAATGCAGGTGGAGGTAAGCACAAGAGAAGGGAAGGCCCTAAACATTCACATGTTCTGTTCGAAAAAGCCCGGATTGCTTCTATCCACAATGAGGGCTCTGGATGAACTTGGTCTTGATGTTAAGCAAGCAATCATAAGTTGCCTCAATGGATTTGCACTAGATGTATTTCGAGCAGAGGTAATATAATATTTGAATTGATTATGCACTAAACTTCAATATCTAATGGTCTAACTCTGTTGTTTTGCACATTGCTATCAGCAATCCATGGGGGGAGATGTTACAGCCGAGGAGATCAAAGCATTGCTGCTGCATACTGCAGACAATGAAGATGGACTGTAGTAAATATAACTTACCCCACATCTTCAAGTGCCTCTTCCACCAAAAACCATAATATTATTCCAGTCAGAATTCATACCAGAGCCCATTCTCCAAAGGGTTTCTGATATAAAAGATGAAGCAGAGTTACATTAGATATTAGGCTGATAATACACTAAGAACCCATTCCAGGGGTTCGCTGAGACAGCCTTGAAGCTATCCACAGATCAAATTGTTGAGAATAGGTCAGTATAGTCATGTCGTTGCAATCTGAATTAGTAATACTGTGTAGTCATGTGAAGACCGGGATTTTGGCAGTTTGTTTCTGAGATTCATGGTGAGAATCATTTGGATAGAGTTGGCCTTGGGTGACAGGTAATCGAACAGTTGTCTGCGTTGTACACGTACGTTGGGTTTTCTGATAAATTTGAACAGTGCGCTCGTGAATCATCTCATTTAGTTTTACTTTTTTGTAAAAACAATTTTTGTGCATTCCTGAATCTCGTTTGGTGTCGAGTGTTTGTAAAAAACAATTTTATAGCAATGATTTTCACAAGTGTTTTAGTAAGAGCCGAGCAGTAGCAATGATTTTCACAAGTGTTTTAGTAAAAGCCGAGCAGTAGAAATATAGAGTTAAGGAAATATACTAAAATTAAAATTCCGGCATGGGATGTATCTGGATTCATCTGAACCATATTTGGATCATGAATTTATGCTAGTATTTAACTTATTATGGATTTTATTTTTTATTTTTAAAGAGATTTTATTAAAAATATGTTTCTCATAATGGAAGTGTTCTTCTGGTGTAAAATTGGAGGTTACATGTTCTCAATAGTAATAACTTTTTAACGGGGACGCACATTTCTATTCATATCTATTGTGTGAGGAGGTGTGTATTGTGAATAATGTTATATTTATAATAATTTTGAAATAGATGTGATTTAAAGGATGTAATATATTGTGAAATGTCTTATATATAATAATTGTCTAAAAGATATTATTTAGAAGGTGTAATTTTGTAATAAAAATTTTCTTATTCATAAATTATGTGATAGCATATTTTTTCTTTTAACATTGCATGTTAAGCATTTTAACATTGCATGCTAAGTATTTAGTGGTTTTTTTGTTTTGGATTATATGTAGTATGTGTTTGTTATTTATGTGACATTGTGTATGGTATATCTTTATGTTGGGATTGATTTATATTAATATTGTTTTTTTATTATAACTGTGTATGTGTCATGAATAACATTTGAGACATAAGGAATGTTTAAGTTATATATCCATTAAAAACAATGCCAAAGACATTTTTATCATCAAAAGCTTTTCCAATTTAGAGGGTGGTTCTAGAGTGCAAGACTCTAAATTGATGTGTGATCAATGCACTTATATTATTTTTTTTCCCTACCCACAAGCTTTGAGAAGGATTGCTGTGTGGTTATTATTTATGTGATGTTGCATACTATATGTACAAGTTTCCAGTGCCTCTGTTGATATGATAGCATCCTCCTTCATTCTATCATTGTGAATGGCTTCTGTGTCTAGCTTATGGAGCTATCTCATGGAGGCTTCACCTTGCTAACCAATATCTTACCATGTTCATTCATAAAGGGGCATTTAAAATTGTGAAAAATAAAGTCTATATATTGGAAGTATTGGGGTGGAGGGTATCAAGGGTTTTATAGGCATTGAGGTGTATAAAAATGGGTATCTAGTAAAATTAATGAGTTTTTTTTATTGGAATGATGTTTTGAGAGGAGGGTTCGACAAAAGTATTTTGAGAGGTATTTTTCAATATCTAGTGAAATTAGGGGTATTCTTTAATATCCAACAAACGCACATGATATGTCACATGTTCAATGAGTGAAGACCCCATGAGTTATCTATATGTTGCAGGCTATTTTACTACAATAGCATACCTCATGTGAGGATTTTGTTCAACACTCCCTTTATAATTATGTAGAGGGGGTTGGGTATGTGTGTTGTGAATGATCCCATTGGCACAAAATGGGAAGACATAGGGTTGATCATTAATAAACCAACAAAACCGTTAGACATTGGTATTTTCGGCATCACCTACAAGAAAGTGAAGTCTCACCCAAGGAATTTAGAGGCGTTGCAGGAACCAAGTTTCTGCAGTGATGAGGGGAAGTGAGGAATTCAACATGACCATACTATTCATTCAGTGGCCGTAGTTCTCATTACTTAACCTTTAAATATCATCCAATATATCATGTGCGCAACATTTATTCATTCATCATTAACTTAAGTGCACAAGATTATAACAACATATATCAGTAGCATATTGAGAATACTAAACATTCACCATCATTGTTTTGTAGCCACAAGCCGTAAATAGATCTATACTAACCATCCATCACATGTGTAAAAAAGATAACACACATAAGCAACACATCAAGACACAAGGTTTTAACGTGGTTCATCCCAACCCGAACTACATCCACAACAATTGGTTTCTTATTCATTCATTCATAATCTCCATTACAGTCATGCACACTATGCTCATACAATGATCTTTAGTAAAACCCCAAACTTGGCCTAGTTGTTCTATGCTACAGTGCACACATACTTCTCTATTGATCTTCAACTCAACTCATACTCGACAACTCCACCAAAAAAATCAATAATACAAACCACTAGCCAACTCTTTACACTCAAGGTTTTCACTCATGATTACTCTCTACCCAAAAAAACCCATACATATTTATAGTATTCTATTAGAGCTAATATCATTACAACATGGTTACAAAGTGGACAAAATGTCCCAAAACTCCTAACTAACTTCTTCCATTTGTGAGTTGACTCTTGATAATGCACTAGCTTCTTTCCACATGCGTTGCTCCTTTTCCAAAATGTTGTGCGATCCTCTTCTGATCCATTCCCAAAACTTATCCAAAACTGCTTGCTCCAACATGCCCCCAACATTAACTAATGGCTCGTCCTGAGCCACTTATTCTTGTTGCTCTCCCTTCACTGTGAGCTTGGCCACCAAGAAGTTATGAAGTGTTTGATTAACAGTGGTGATCGTCCTCTTCATCTATTATTCTTTCTTTACTAACTCTCCTACTACTTGTGCTATTACCAGACCCTGTAACTTCTTGGTAGTCTCCTGGGAAGCTTTTTTTACCACTGCTTGTGCAACGACAAGCTCTTCCGCTACCTTGTATGCCTCTTCCTGTAATAACTCCATCTTTTGCACATTTGTTGGCACATAGTGGGAAGATCTAAGGTTGATCATTAATAAGCCAACAAAACCCTTAGACACCAACCCTTTCAACATCACTTGCAAGCAAGTGAATTTTCACCCAAGGCATCTAGAGGGGCTGTAAGAACCAAGTTTCTATAGTGATGAGGGGAAGTGAAGAATTCAACATGACCATACTATTCATCTATTGTGGGCACAATTCCCATTATTTAACATTGAACTATCATCCAATATACCCTGTGCGAAACATTCATTCATTCATCATTAACTTAAGTGTGCAGGACTATCACAACATATATCAGTAGCCTATTCAGAATACTAAACATTCACCATCATTGCGCTACAACCACAAACCATAAACATATCTATACTAACCATCCATCACATGCATAAAAAACATAACACACATAAGAAACACATCAAGACGTAAGGTCTTAACGTGGTTCACCCCAATCTGGGCTAAGTCCACAATGATTGGCTTCTTATTCATTCATTCATATTCTCCATTACAGTCATGCCCACTGCACTCATACAATAATTTTCAGTAAAAAACCAAAACCTCTCTAGTCGTTCTAAGCTGTAGTGCACACACACTTCTCTATTGATCTTCAACTCATCTCATACTCGACAACTCAACCAAAACAGTGAACAATACGAACCACTATCCAGCTCTTCACACTCAATATTTTCACTCACGACTACCCAAAAAAACCCATACACATTTATATTATTCTATTAGGGATAAGCCTGTTACAACATGGTTACAAAGTAGATAAAATGTCCTGAAACTCCTAACTAACTTCCGCCATTTGTGCGCTGACTCCTGATAATGCACTAGCTTCTTTCCGCGCACGTTACTCTTTTGCCAAAATGTTTAGCAATCCGCTTCCGTGCAATTCCCAAAAGTTATCCAAAAATGCCTATTCCAACAAATCCTATATGCATAACAATTGTGAGATAGGGATAGTTTACAAGGAATTATTCACAATATAATCTTTGCCAATTTGGAATTTGGCATTGGGGTGCAAATATTTGAGCTAGTGTGATTGCCTTCCGTCAACTCTTGTAGGTTGTCTCTAACTTGTGGTTGTTCTTTATGTGATGTCGCATGTCATCTTATTATAGTGCCTATCCCTATATATTTTAAGTTTTAAATTACCTTAGATTATATGCACTCATTGCATTGAGAGGTGTAATTTACAAGTCCACATGGGGGACGTGTAATGTACCATAACGCTAATGTCAATATATACCATTCAATTATCAAAATTATGAGGAAAACTAGATCCATCTTAATCTTTGATCTATTAAGCATTAAGTGGTATTTTGATCATTCTCAACATTTAATAGATCCAAGATTATGATGAATTTGTGATGGTGCTTGACACATTGTTATTTTTACATCCAATATGTATTCATATTAACGTCAAATTTAGTAAGTATCGAATAAGATTAAAACTTCTTGCATATCTATTTTACTCTATTTAAAAAGACTAAAATTAAAATAAATTTATATTAACTTATTTTTAATTCAACATTTTTAAATTAAAATATTCAAAATTAAATATTCTACTATTTTCATTTTATTAATTTGAAACAAAATATGACACATTACATGACAATAATGATGTTTACTATCCCTTAAAACCAACAAAATCTATTCGAGCTTAAGTTTGCTCTAGACATAGTGTGAAAGGCTTTTCAAAAATCAACAAGTCAACAAGTGAGATCTCTTTTCAATCTCTATAATCTTTGAAAATGACTTTAAGGATGGCAAAGTGATCAACTATACAGTGTGGATTCCTAAAGTAAATTTATTTTTTAAATGATTTTTATTATTTTCTTTTAACCATTCATTAAATTTTCTTTCAAGAATCAAGCCAAATAACCTTGTTAAAAAGTATTAATCATGAACATCCAATAATTGATGGGTCATTTTGATATTAAATTTGAAAACAAATACAATTAAATTGTAAATCCAAATCCACTTTTTAGAAAAGATTAATTGGTGGGTCATTTTGATATTAGATTTGAAAACAAATACAATTAAATTGTAAATCCACTTTTTAGAAAAGATTTGCATTACATCTTAGTTAAGAAAATGTTTGATTTGCAACCCAAAAATTGAAATCCCAAATTTTAATATCTTGATTTGATATCATTCATTGTCTTTAGCCTTGCAGTTTGCTAGATGCAGCTTAGACTTTATATCTTCAACTAATAAAAATTTAGATTAAAGATGATTGGCCTAGTTGTGTTTTAAAACATGAGAGAGCTTAAAGGTTGTTAAGAGAAGGATTCCAACCATTTTATTAATTTTCCCTAAATGATGTTAAAGTAGAATTTTTTAAACTCAAGGATTCCAACCATTTTATTAATTTTCCCTAAATGATGTTAGAGTAGAATTTTTTAAACTCTCTTTTACATAAGTTTAAAAACCTCTTTTAATTTTTAAATTAAAGATTGATGGTTTTTCTTTTTAATTAAAATCTTATAATACTTAATATATTCTTTTATGATCTAAGCGTGGCTAAGAGGAGATAAAGATTAGGCTAACCCACGTGACCCATACCTAGATGGGAACGCACAAACACACTTTCTTTACTTTTGGGCATTCGAAATGCTTTCGCTTTATTGCCTTTTCTTTGATGTGACTCGTGTTTGAAGTTAATAAGCATATATAGATGTAATTTGCATTACTAATTGGTGTATAAGTTGATTTGGATCAAGTTATTCATTTTAGATATTCAAATACAATTTGCATTTATAATTGGTTTAAAAGTTGAATTAGATTAATGCATTATTTTATTTTATTTTAAATATTAAAAACATTATTATGTGTTTTTCTAATCATTTTGGTCAAGGCAGGGTGCTTTTAACATGTGGACATTTGAAATACTTTGTCAGATTGCTTTCTGGTGTAAGTGGTGTTTGAAGTTAATTTAGATCCATTTGTATTAATAATTCGTTTACAAATTCAATTGATTAATATATGAATTCATTATTTTTTAAATATTTGGAAAATTTTCTATCGTGTTTTTGCTTTTTGAAGGGATGTTAAGTATTATAGTTTTTGTTTGTGTTAAATACTTTATTGTAATTCTAAATTTAAACATTAGTTTGTTAATGTTTTAATAAAATTTATTATTATTTAAAATATTTAAAAGATAAAATATTATTTAATTTTTTTTAAAGGATATTTTAATTTCGTTAGTACACAGGGAATATTTCATGATATGTTATTTTTATTAATAAAAAAATAAAAGAAAATTTGATATGTCCACATATATCATCATACATTATTTTGTTTGTTATGAGGGATGCTTCTAATTTCACAGCACGGTGCATGAACTATGTTATGGTTGGGTTAAGTGTGAAGATGGGATTTAATTTAATTTTATGATGAAAGTTTGTTATGAGGGATGCTTCTAATTTCACAGCATCAACATTATGCATGAATTATGTTATGGTTGGGTTAAGTGTGAAGATGGGATTTAATTTAATTTTATGATCTTTATCATGGATATTATCCAATCAAATGTTGATACATATAGTTATGGAGAAATCCCCCCTTGGATAGGTGAGACCTTCATTGGATATGTCTATGATCTCAGATAAATTATGGGATAGAAAATAACAAAGTGTTCGACTAATCTATTAGATTTGATCCTATTTATGGTATGAAAAGAAATGGTTCTTACCTTTGTCCAGTGGTTTTCATTTCATATCCTTGGCTGATGTAGATTGAAATATCGAGCTCCAACTCCTAGCACCTACTTCCTACACACAATAAGACAACCAAGACTAATCTCAAGCCTTTTCAAGCAATAGGAATGTTAAAGCTAGCTTAGATCTAACTTGAACTACTCAAAGACAGAACAAATCTTCCATTTACTTTTATGCATAATTGAATAAACCAACAATGCAAGGGGAAAACCATGCATATCTATATTGATAAGTGGAGAAAATGATACATCAATCAAGGTTTTCCTCGAGTCTTGATCGAGGCCTCTCGTAGTTCCTTGCTCCAAATCATCTGTAGCCCTTAGAAGCAAGGAAAACTTAGATTTGAAGGTTGAAAGCTTGTTGAAGGTCCTATGAAACTCTACAACATAATTCTATTATGAATTCTTCTTCCTTTCCACCCTTGGAATGACTTNTATATTGATGGAAGAGGCTAGGGGATGCTTCTAGATCTCTATAACTTAGTGAACTTCGAGTCTAGTATGAGTTCCCAATATCATATCACGAGATAAACAACTCACCCAACATTGATCTCCTCATAACTCATCAAATCTAGAAGGTAAGAGGGGTGGCCGTGGGTTTCTAGTGATGCATCTTACGACCAATCCCGTGTTGCTAGTGGTGTAGAATGTGACTATTCACACCTTTGTAGGTAAGAAGAGTGTGACCTCCCTCAAAATATTAAAAATACAAGGCGATAGAGTGTGTCTTAACACAACATTAGTATGTACTCCATGTGTCCCTAGGGTGGAAAATAGAGTTATAATAGATGCTCCCTAATGTGTGAGGTCAAAAGTGGAACTGGTGGCTGAAACACATTATAATACCCATGAACATAAGGTAGTGTAAGAAATGAGTTGATAATTAAAGGAACTAGCAAGTACCTACAATCGGACTCATACAAACATATATATATTATCCCTCAGGTAGGCATACCCATGATCGAAAAATAAATAAAGGATGGCCTCCATCACAATACACTATGGATCCATGAAGTGAAATGGAACACCATGGCCACAAAAAGTACATGATGGATCCATGTTGTAATGTACCCAACTAGGCTAGGTGGGAATATTATGTTTTATGTCCCAAAAGTATTACTTCTTCTTATGTAAATGTGTCAAACACTTGTATTAATTGTGTTTTTAACTTCTTACAAACAATTTTGTCCAACATATTGCATGCATCCATTACACAAGAAATAGAGCAGATAATCATGGCATCTTATTATGGATGGAAAATCCCAAAATCTCACCAGTACAATGATATCTAATGGTTGTAATAATAGTTGTAATAATGGTATCTAATGGTTGTAATAATAGTACACAGGGAATATTTCATGATATGTTATTTTTATTAATAAAAAAATAAAAGAAAATTTGATATGTCCACATATATCATCATACATTATTTTGTTTGTTATGAGGGATGCTTCTAATTTCACAACATGGTGCATGAACTATGTTATGGTTGGGTTAAGTGTGAAGATGGGATTTAATTTAATTTTATGATGAAAGTTTGTTATGAGGGATGATTCTAATTTCACAGCATCAGCATTATGCATGAATTATGTTATGGTTGGGTTAAGTGTGAAGATAAGATTTAATTTAATTTTATGATCTTTATCATGGATATTATCCAATCAAATGTTGATACATATAGTTATGGAGAAATCCCCCCTTGAATAGGTGAGACCTTCTTTAGATATGTCTATGATCCCAGACAAATTATGGGATAGAAAATAACAAAGTGTTCCACTAATCTACTAGATTTGATCCTATTTATGGTATGAGAAGAAATGGTTCTTACCTTTGTCCAGTGGTTTTCATTTCATATCCTTGGTTGATATAAATTGAAATATCGAGCTCCAACTCCTAGCACCTACTTCCTACACACAATAAGACAACCAAGACTAATCTCAAGCCTTTTCAAGCAATAAGAATGTTAAATCTAGCTTAGATCTAACTTGAACTACTCAAGGACAGAACAAATCTTCCATTTACTTTTATGCATAATCGAATAAACCAACAATGCAAGGGGAAAACCATGCATATCTATATTGATAAGTGGAGAAAATGATACATCAATCAAGGTTTTCCTTGAGTCTTGATCGAGGCCTCTCGTAGTTCCTTGCTCCAAATCATCCTTAGCCCTTAGAAGCAAGGAAAACTTAGATTTGAAGGTTGAAAGCTTGTTGAAGCTCCTATGAAACTCTACAACATAATTCTATTATGAATTCTTCTTCCTTTCCACCCTTGGAATGACTTCTTTATATCTCTCTCTCTCTCTCTCTCTCTCTCTCTCTATATATATATATATATATATATATATATATATATATATATATATATATATATATCGATCGAAGAGGTTAGGGGATGCCTCTAGATCTCTATAACTTAGTGAACTTCGAGTCTAGTATGAGTTCCCAATATCATATCACGAGATAAACAAGTCACCCAACATTGATCTCCTCATAGCTCATCAAATCTAGAAGGTAAGAGGGATGGCCATGGGTTGCTAGTGATGCATCTTATGACCAATCTCGTGTTTCTAGTGGTGTAGAATGTGACTAGTCACACCTTTGTAGGTAAGAAGAGTGTGACCTCCCTCAAAATATTAAAAATACAAGGCGATAGAGTGTGTCTTAACACAACATTAGTATGTCATCCATGTGTCCCTAAGGTGGAATATAGATTTATAATAGATGCCCCCTAATGTGTGAGGTCAAAAGTGGAATTGGTGGCTGAAACACATTATAATACCCATGAACAAAAGATAGTGTAAGAAATGAGTTGATAAATAAAGGAACTAGCAAGTACCTACAATTGGACTCATATAAACATATATAGATTATCCCTTAGGTAGGCATACCCATGATCAAAAAAGAAATAAAGGATGGCCTCCATCAAAATACATTGTGGATCCATGAAGTGAAATGGAACACCTTGGCCACAAAAAGTACATGATGGATCCATGTTGTAATCTACCCAACTAGGCTAGGTGGGAATATTATGTTTTTTGTCCCAAAATTATTACTTCTTCTTATGTAAATGTGTCAAACACTTGTATTAATGGTGTTTTTAACTTCTTACAAACAATTTTGTCAAATAAGAATATTGTCAAACATATTGCATGCATCCATTACACAAAAAATAGAGTAGATAATCATGGCATATTATTATGGATGGAAACTCCCAAAATCTCACCAGTAGAATGATATCTAATGGTTGTAATAATAGTTGTAAAATAATTCTAGGCACACAAATCTAATGGTTTCTAGGCAACTGCAAATTCTACTACAGAAACAACACAAGAAAACCTGGAATGATGAAAATCTCTCATGTCCACTAACCCAAGGATCCCCGATCCCCGATCCCTTCACTTCTCTTCTCCAATAATGTTTTCTCTATAAGAGATGCTCCAATCTCTCCTGTAACCCTCGCAATTTCGATCCGATGAACTGTTACAACCCCTGATTCGCATAGGTCCTCACAGAGCAATTGCTAGATGTCTAGTGGGGCTTCGTGGGATAATCCTGTGCTCAACCCATGGGGTTGTCTCCTTAAATAGTTATGTGAAACCCTCCTGGCACCTGTAGATATGACGATCAAACTCCTCCTGATAAATGTTGCAAATTCCCTGTGCAAGTCGATATGCCTCCAAACTCTCCCTAGGATGAAACCAAATACCACAATGGACTCAAATGAGGACTCTGGATGAGTCCTCCTCCTTGTCTAGCTAGGATGGATATTGCACCACCAAAATTAAATTGAAATAGAAGGGTTTTTCCAAACCCTAACAAAAACTTGGCTCAAAGAGAACATCAACAAGAGATCAAATCATAATGTCAAAGAGAGGGGTTACCTCTCTATTTATCCTTCCTCCGAGACTTCTATATATTTCCCTCATTTTGACCAAATCAAACCCTCATTTAATTTTCCCTCCAATTTCATTTAAATATAATTATTTATTTTATTTAATGTGACTTTAGGGTTTGACACCAAATAAACCTCCCTGAGTTACTTTTTCCTTTATGGTATGAGAAGAAATGGTTCTTACCTTTGTCCAGTGGTTTTCATTTCATATCCTTGGCCGATGTAGATTGAAATATCGAGCTCCAACTCCTAGCACCTACTTCCTACACACAATAAGACAACCAAGACTAATCTCAAGCCTTTTCAAGAAATAGGAATGCTAAAGCTAGCTTAGATCTAACTTGAACTACTCAAGGACAAAACAAATCTTCCATTTAATTTTATGCATAATCGAATAAACCAACAATGCAAGGGAAAAACCATGCATATCTATATTGATAATTGGAGAAAATGATACATCAATCAAGGTTTTCCTTGAGTCTTGATCGAGGACTCTCATAGTTCCTTGCTCCAACTCATCCTTAGCCCTCAAAAGCAAGGAAAAAATAGATTTGAAGGTTGAAAGCTTGTTGAAGCTTCTAT
>JASDQU010100145.1:213928-237383 GCA_032191745.1 Picea mariana | reverse complement strand
TATATATATATATATATATATATATATATATATATATATATTGATGGAAGAGGCTAGGGGATGCTTCTAGATCTCTATAACTTAGTGAACTTCGAGTCTAGTATGAGTTCTCAAGATCATATCACGAGATAAGCACCCAACATTGATCTCCTCATAACTCATCAAATCTAGAAGGTAAGAGGGGTGGTCGTGGGTTGCTAGTGATGCATCTTGCGACCAATCACATGTTGCTAGTGGTGTAGAATGTGATTGGTCACACCTTTGTAGATAAGAAGTGTGTGACCTCCCTCAAAATATTAAAAATACAAGGCGATAGAGTGTGTCTTAACACAACATTAGTATGTCCTCCATGTGTCCCTAGGGTGGAAAATAGAGTTATAATAGATGCCCCCTAATGTGTGAGGTCAAAAGTGGAACTGGTGGTTGAAACACATTGTAATACCCATGAACAAAAGGTACTGTAAGAAATGAGTTGATAAATGAAGGAACTAGAAAATACATGCAATCAGACTCATACAAACATATATAGATTATCCCTCAGGTAGGCATACCCATGATCGAAAAATAAATAAAGGATGGCCTCCATCACAATACGTCGTGGATCCATGAAGTGAAATGGAACACCATGGCCACAAAAGGTACATGATGGATCTATGTTGTAATGTACCCAACTAGGCTAGGTGGGAATATTATGTTTTTTGTCCCAAAATTATTACTTCTTCTTATGTAAATGTGCCAAACACTTGTATTAGTGGTGTTTTTAACTTCTTACAAACAATTTTGTCAAATAGGAATATTGTCCAACATATTGCAAGCATCCATTACACAAAAAATAGAGCAGATAATCATCGCATCTTATTATGGATGGAAACTCCCAAAATCTCACCAGTACAATGATATCTAATGGTTGTAATAATAGCTATAAAATACTTCTAAGCACACAAATCTAATGGTTTCTAGGAAACTGCAAATTCTACTACAAAAAAAATACAAGAAAACCTGGAATGATGCAAATCTCTCATGTCCACTAACCCAAGGATCCCCAATCCCTTCACTTCTCTTCTCCAATAATGTTTTCTCTACAAACGACCCTCCAATCTCTCATGTAACCCTCGCAATCCCGATCCGACAAACTGTTACAACCCCTGATTCACATAGGTCCTCACGAAGCGAATGCTAGACGTCTAGTGGGGCCTCGTGGGACAATCATGTGCTCAACCTGCGGGAGTGTCTCCTTAAACAGTTATGTGAAACCCTCTTGGCACCTCCTCCTGATAAATGGTCAACCTCCTCCTGATAAATGTCACAAATTCCTTGTGTAGGTCGATATGCCTCCAAACTCTCCCCAGGATGAAACCAAATACCACAACGGACTCAAATGAGGACTGACTCAAATGAGGACTCTAGATGAGTCCTCCTCCTTGTCTAGCTAGGGTGGATATTGCACCACCAAAACTAAACTGAAATGGAAGGGTTTTTCCAAACCCTAACAAAAACTTGGCTCAAAGAGAACATCAACAAGAGATCAAATCATAATGTCAAAGAGAGGGGTTACCTCTCTATTTATCCTTCCTCCGAGACTTCTATATATTTCCCTCATTTTGACCAAATCAAACCCTCATTTAATTTTCCCTCCAATTTCATTTAAATATAATTATTTATTTTATTTAATGTGACTTTAGGGTTTGACACCAAATAAACCTCCCTGGGTTACTTTTTGCTTGTTGATTATAGCCTACAAGAGTCGTATAGGCTATTGAGTCATCCTCCATCAATTGAAAGGGGACATTACAATCCTCCCTTCCCAAGATTACTTGTCCTTAATACATTCCAAATTAGGGTGTTGTAAGATCTGCTCTCTTCCCAAGTAGCATATTCCGTGGGAAATCCTCTTCAAACAACCAAGTACTCTCCAATGACCCTTCTCCTTAGCCTATGTTCTCTAACATCACCAATCCTCTCATGTGCTAGAACCAACTACCATTCCTCATCTAGTGGAGGAAGATCTACTAAGGCGATGACCTGTTGTCCCAATGCCTTCTTAACGTATGATACATGGAAGGCTTTGTGGATCTTGCTACCCTCTGGTAGCTCCAGCTCATATGTTTCTTCCCCAACTCTCTTGATCACTCTGTAGGGTTCATAAAAATGAGGCTTTAACTTCTAGACACTACTCCTCTTCAACGAAAATTGTCTGTAAGGATGCAACCCGAGAAAGACTAGGTCCCGAACCTCAAAGATACATTTTACCCTACATCTATATGCATACACTTTCTACTGATTCTGGGCGGCCTGCAAATTCTCCTTCAAGATCCTCAAGATGTCCTATCTTTCCTGCAACCAATATTTGGCCTTGGGATCTCTGCTCTCCCCAAATTCCAAATCCACAAAATATGGAGCAACATAGCCATACAATTCCATGAATGGGATCATCATGATGGACATGTGATGAGTAGTATTGTATCAATGCTCCTCGATATGCAACCACTTTATCCATGCTCATTGTTTCCCTGACACATAGTTCCTCAGGTACCCCTTGATTCATTTGGTTACTACATTGGTCATCTTGTATGTCTAGAGGTTATATCCAGTGTTAGGTGTCAACTCTATCCTAGATAACCTGGATAGATCCTTCCAAAACACGTTGAGAAACCTGTTATCTCAATCACTCACTATATTCCTTGGAAGACTATGGAGTATGAATACCTCCTAGAAGAATAGATCTAACCTGAGATGTGTTGTAATATAAAGGAATGGAAAATGAGTGTGCATATTTATTCAATATGTCCAATACCACATAGGTATAGTCGATGCCCTGTACCTTTGGAAATCTTGTGATGAAGTCCATGGAAATGCTATCCCACTTCTACGCTGGAATCGGTAATGGATGAATCAGTCCTTCTTGATGTGTAAACTCTGACTTTTTCTACTGGAGATTCATGAACTCCCTCACATAAAAAAGTATATCCTCCTTGAGACCCTTCCATAAAAATATCTCCCTCACCTACCTGTAGGTTTTCAGATACCCTTGATGTCCTAGCAGTGGTGCATCATGTACTGCCCTCAAAATATTATCCTTGATTTTGGACTCGGGGACATGATAGATTGTGTCTTTGTAGTAGACGATGTCAACCATTTCCCTGTACTTGTCATCCTAAATATGACCCTCCATCATCTCATAGGCGAATGTGTTCTTGGAGTGATTCACTAGAATAATGGATTTCCAATCTGCTAAGATCTCTGTCATGGAAAAAGATGCAAGGATCTTGAATAAGGCATAAAAAAATACATTCTTATTCCCTTTCACATACTCGATGTAAAAATCATATTCTTGTACCTTGCTCACCCATTTATGTTGTCTCTCATTCAGATCTCATTGCTCTAAGAAATATCTCAAGTTGTTGTGGCCAGTCCTAACCATAAAGCGTCCTCCTACCAAGTACTATCTGAACTTGGCCAATGCATGCATGATGACCAAAATATCCCTATCATACATCGGATAGAGCTTCTCAAGATCCCTAATATTTCTACTCTCAAAATCTATCGGGTGCTTGTTCTGCATCAATACTTCTCCTATCCCATCATTAGATGTGTCACACTCCAGGAAAAAAGGATGCATGAAATATGGGAGTGCTAATATTGGGCACATGCTTATCACATTATTCATTTTGTCGAATTCTACCTGTGCATCCTCTGACCATCAGAACTCCCCCCTCTTGGTGAGGTCTATCAATGGTGCAACCAATTGTGAAAATCCTTTCACAAAATGATTGTAATAGCTACATATCGCGAAGAATCCTCACAGATCTTTGAGTGACCCAGGAGTGGACCAATCTAAGATTGTTTATATCTTCTCTTGATGTACCTTTTCTACCTCAATACCAATAATGTGCCCCAGATAAAGCATTTATGTCAACCCAAACTCACACTTTTCCTCAGAAAAAAAGTGATTGCTCCTCCATAATGGTAAGAATATCATCCACATGCTTCAGATGTTCCTCCCATGTTCGGTTGTAGATCAGAAGATCTTCAAATAAAACCAATAAAAATTTCCTCAACTGTTTGTTGAAGATATGGTTCATGCATGACTGAAAGGTAGTTGGTGTGTTAGTCAACCCGAAGTGTGACTAGAAACTCATAGTGCCCATAGTGACACTTGATTTATTTTTTATGGATATCCTCCTATCTGACCCAAATATGGTGGTATCTTGATCGGAGATCAACCTTTGATAATTTCACTGCCTCATGCAACTCGTCTATCAACTCATCAATCCTAGGTATTGGGTATCAATTTTTGGTGGTATTCTTATTCATTTCCTTGTATTCTATGCATATCCTCATAGTGCCATCCTTCTTCTTTACTAGTACAACTGAAGGAGTGAAGGGAATAGAACTAGGACGGATATGTCCCATCTCCAACAACTCCTTTATGGCCTTCTATATTTCATCCTTGAACCTCTTCATATGCTTGTAGGGTGTGGTGATCACATGCTTCGACCCCCCTTCTAGCTCAATGAAATGTTCAAATATTTTTTCAGGTGGTCTTCCTAGTGGTAATGGTTCAAACACTCTTTCATTCTTTCGAAGCAATGCTTGGATATCCAGAGGGCATTGTTGGTGATCCTATGATGGATTCTCCATGGTGATCAAGCTCTCTACTATAGAAGCCACATCTTCATTCCTAAAAAGGGCCTCCATTCATTGGTTAAGAACTTGTCAACATACCTCTTAGGATGACTCATTGTCCACCCTTGTCCTAGAACTCCATTCTCATGTCTCAATAATTCATGTGGATATCCACCAATGAGTACAACCACTGAACTTATAGCACCACATGCGTTCCTTCTAAATCTATGACATAAATTTCATCGGTCAAAAATATAGTTTCCCAATGTTACTTCCAATCCCCTGATCCTTTGAGTACATTTCATGTTGTTCCCATCTTATACTACCACATTAAATCCTTCGAAATCCTCCACAGGGTTTCGTCTCCTAGTAACAAGTGAAACATCAATGAAGTTGTGGGTGTCCCCACCATCAACCAAGGTTGTAAAACTCTGGCTGTGCACAATGACTTTGACCATGAAGGTGTAGTATTTAGAGACTCCTAAAAGTGTGGAAATGGTCACTCCCTTGGGGATATCCTCCAATGGTTCCTTCTCTATAGCATGTGATGGCTCATCATTGTCCTTTCCAATTCCTTCATCATCATTTTCATCCTCTTCATTGGAAACTACCTCAATATAATGGAGTTTACCTTTACCTATACATCGATGGCCCAGTTCCCACGACTCCTTGCATATATAACAAAGCTTCTTCCTCCTTAGTTCTCTATGGGTTTCCTCATCCAACCTTTCCTTCCTTGTCCATGTCTTATGGGGAGGTTTTTACACTTAACCCTTTTTTGGAATACATGATTTTGTCGATGTCTTCGTGGGGACTGTGTCTACCATATATTGGGTCTTCATGATAGATTCCTATAGTGTGTTTTTCCTGAAATCCTTCACCCAACATATTAAGGGTTCAACCAAGCCCTCTGTGAATAACATAACTAGTCTATGTTCAGAAAAATCAGCACTGTGACTGCCATATGATAAAACTATGTAACATAGGCATTTGGTGTATCTATCTTCCTCAGCTATTCCAACTCCATAAATTGGACCTTGGGGTCCTTCCTATCAAACTTGTCCATCAACATTTGGTTGAAATCCTCATACGATGTGATGTTGGAATGTCCCATTGTTAATATCCCATGGTACCAACACTCATGAGCCTCTCCATCCAAGTGTAGGGTGGAAAATTTTATTGCCTCTGCCTCTATCATTTGGATAAGCTAGAAATAAGTGTCCAACTTATGTTCCCATGCTCAGGCTATGCACCTGTCAGATCCGTCAAAATGTGGAATATTCATCTTCTCCAATTTGCACAGAAGACTGATTTTTTTTTTATTCTGGCCCATCCTGGGTTTGTCCTCATCCTGAGGTTGTAGTAGTCATTGTAAGATATGGATTCCTAGGCTCCTTCTTCCAACAACTTATACTCCCTAAAGTAGGAGTTCATTACATTAACCCCTATTGTTCCGATGCTCCTCTAGGATACTCCTCAAAGAATGGAGGCAATAAGGGTTTGGGTACCTTTCTACTACCTTCTTGGAAGACACTCTATTTCGACACATAGGTATTACTCCCTTCAGGATTCATACCACCTCTTTGGATAGCCTCTGCATGGTTCCCATTAGTACCTCCCTAGTTTTGGTTTTATTGGTTGCTAAAAAATTATTGTGTCAGGAATTGTGTCAATTGTTGTTTCCCATTAGATATGGATTCCAACAGCTTTATTCTTCTATCTTCAGGATGGTCCCCCATATCTCCTTCTACTTCTACTTCTTCTAATGATTTTGGTCCTAGGGTAGGTTGCTTCCCTCGTCCTCTAGTTTTCCTTGGCATCAATGCCTCAATAAATCATAGGATGGAAAGATCATCAACTCTGATACCACTGTAATGTCCCCAACTAGGATAGGTGGGAATATTATGCTTTTGATCCGAAAATTGTTATTTCTTCTTATGTAAATATGCCAAACACTTATATTAATGGTGTTGTTAACTTACAATTTTTTTTCTCAAATAGGAATATTGATCCGAAAATTCTTATACACCACTTATTTATTTACACACACACATATGCAGTATCTAACTTGATTCAGAATAATTTACTGATCGTATTGAGGTGGTTTGTAGAATTCTCATGATTTGCTCTTTATCCAAAAACTCATGAAATGATAATTAGTTTGTTGAATGATGAGATGACATAGTAGAAAATAAAACAACTCAAATTATACAATATCGATAACCATATTACTTCATCTATGAATTCTCTTCAAACCATAAGACTACTTTTAACCATCTAAAAATACCAAAATACATGACAACATGTGCTTGCATAGATCCATTTAATGGACGCTTTTTAATTCCATAACTCAAAAGAAGAAAATAAGTTCACCATTAAAATACTTGCGAAATTCTAAGAAATTTGACTTTAAAGTCGACCAATCTCCAAATTGGCTAAATTTCACCCTCTTCGACATGCAAAACAATGCGCTAAATTATCATTAATTGAAATTTGAACTAATATTGTTACAAATGACTTCAAATCACAAAACATACCTCAAATTCATGATTCTTATGAAAAATCGTAAAAAATGAGTATAAATTTGCATATGTTCCGTCAATATACCTCTTCGCACGCTTTACGAGGAAATTATACTTGGCCTCTTCATTTGCACATACTTCAAGACATACATACAACCTTGAAATATGTAACCTTCATTTAAAAATGTGCCACCTCGATATTTGTGCTGACCTAGGAATGCATGAAGTGTTGGAATTTGTTCCCATATATAGGCTCGGGCCCTACAACCTTCGTCCACACATTTTGACAAATTAAATCTATTTTTAGTGGCATCCCAAAAAATGCGGGACTGTTGGATTAATGGTTAAGGTGTGGAGTTATAAATCGTAAGTCAGGGTTTCGAGCCCCACATACTACCATATATTTGTGTGTTTTGTTGGTTGGTTATATATATATATATATATACATGTGTGTGTGTGTGTGTGTGGATAGTTGTTATAACATATGGTTATAACGTATGGTGTATTCATTGGTATGTTTGTTAGGCCTTCTTCGAATGTAGGTTTGGGTTACATGGTATACACTAAACCAAAGGCTAGGGTCAATGGCTTAGGCCATCGACCCTTTTTCCACCCATTTCAAACTTAATACAAATTAAAATATAATATGTACCACATGTAGGTTAAGTCACATTGGTAATGGGGGATATGTTAAGTCTTTAGGAGGTTATGGAGGTCGCGGTTTCAACCCTTGTCGACTCCATAATTTTACATAACCATACCAATATAGGCCAATGGGGGGCTTCCATGTGGCAACCTCTCATTGGCTTGAACTTTCCACCTATGATCAACCCAAGTGGCACCTTGGGGTGTGGCCACATAACTTGTACGGTCGTGCCACATGTCACCCTTTTACCCCTTTGAGTTTGAGTTTGACCAGTTTGACTTGAACTTTGACTTCTTATAACTTTTTCATATGAACTCTATTTGACTTGTCGTTTACACCTTTGGAAAATTGACGATGAGCTCTATGCATTGATTCCATTTTTGATAGAATTTGGGATGGAAAAAGTTTTAGCATTTATGGATCCCCTAGGACCTCTTTGAATGTCCTAGANGCTTGAACTTTCCACCTATGATCAACCCAAGTGGCACCTTGGGGTGTGGCCACATAACTTGTACGGTCGTGCCACATGTCACCCTTTTACCCCTTTGAGTTTGAGTTTGACCAGTTTGACTTGAACTTTGACTTCTTATAACCTTTTCATATGAACTCTATTTGACTTGTCGTTTACACCTTTGGAAAATTGACGATGAGCTCTATGCATTGATTCCATTTTTGATAGAATTTGGGATGGAAAAAGTTTTAGCATTTATGGATCCCCTAGGACCTCTTTGAATGTCCTAGATCCTTTTGGACCTCTATGAGCATTCCTTAGATCCTCCTGAATCACACCTTCCCATTGAATAAATTTTGGACACCCAAAAGTATAAATAGTCAACAACTTAGTGATGATAATTCAGTCTTCCATCTAGATGAATCTTTTGGAATTTAGTCTTCATCTTGGGTCTTCAATATTTGGTACTAGATCAGTGTAATTATATCTATTTCTCTGTAATATAGCTCTGATGTTGGCCTTTGACATTGTAATACTCGAAGGCCGAGCCCCTTCTGAATTGTAATTTTTATTATAGGATGGTGAGCCAAGTGGTTGTAGGCAGAAAGACTTATATGTTATTAGGCTGGTGAGCCAGATGCCAAGGCCAACGAGCCTGATTTTTGTATATGTAATTATGAAGAACATTAATAAAAGTATAAACATTGTTGCATGTAGACCAACCACGAAGAAGAGTTATGGGGGACTAAGCTTCACTAGGTAGGGTAAGGAAGGGGGGTTAAGTATTGGGACTATGGGCTAAGCTAGGGGGTTTACCTCTAGAGGAATAATATTTTAATATTATTTCCGGAAGACTAAAGTGAACATTATATGTTTGTTATCCTAAGTTCTTGGAAAATGGGACGTGGGCTTAATGGAGCACATGTAGCTCCAGTAAGACAAGTGTCGACCTAGGCTCATGCAGCTAAAGTTGAAGCCACAACTCGTGTTGGGGGGTTCAGAAGTCATTCATGGAAGGTTCGTGGAAGGTCTGCATGCAGTTGGTGGATTCACTCTAGCTAAAAGATAAGTATCATTTATGTGATTAATTATGTATTTTATGCATCTTTTGTGATGCTTGAATGTTTATCATGTCTTACGTGGTGTATATGAATTAATGTTAGTTTCATTGATTGTATATGGTAGCATTAATTCTATTATTACTCTGTGTTAAGTGTTTTCATTCATTAAAATGCATTATATATATATATATATATATATATATATATATATATATATATATATATATATATATATATATATATATATATAAGTGTATATTCCGCAGTAGTGGCATTGCCTGGTCTCTGGAGGGTCGGGGATGTTACAGACACTGCCACTAATAGATCTGGTTCTAGCTCATAGATTCCATGATAACAAAGTTTTTTTTCATTGAATCTATGCAATACCTATATCATGTGTTGAAACATCCACTCCCATATTAGAATGAAGCAAGTGAACATGGTCATCACATACTACTATATTTTATCTCTTTCTACAAATATCAGTAAAAATCATTTCCCTGATTCTTTGAAGGACTATGTTGAGCTCGAGGTACTTACTTGTAAAGGAGAAATCCTTGCAAAATTGTTCTTGTACGGTCTTCCAACAGTTCATTTTTCTTTTGGTTTCCTCATGTATATACTAGGCTTTTGGAATCGGCCCCAATGAATGTCAAAATAACTGGACCCATAGGTGAGAGGGTACCTCTGTAACTCTCCATTGTTTTAATCAATGTTCAATATGCCCTCTAGGGTCAGATCGTTCGTCGAACAAGTGTGCATCTTGAAAATCTATCTTCATTTCTTCTTTCATCCAATGCCTCCCTTGGAATCAACATCGGATGGATTGCTTTTCATCCTCCCACTCCATAATCGAGGAGTTATGAGTGCCCCCCATCTAGCAGGGTTATCTTGCAAGGCTAAATCAATAACAAAGATCCTTTTCTCTTCCACTATATTTTCTTCCGTGCTGGCGAGAAAACTATGTACCTATAAGGTACCATTGTATGTAGGGGGTTCTATGAACTCATTTCCAATCCATCTTATTTCTTTAATAGTTTCACATCTCCTTGAGAATCTCTCATATGAACCTTGCTTCCAATTGTCAAATGTTGCTTCTGAATCCTCATCATCAGACTGTATGCTTCTCCAACTTATTGATCCATCTGCAGTAGGATTTATATAGTTTGGTCTCATACCGGCTGTGATGGTGTATAATTGGTCAAGGGTATTTGACTCCATATTATGGTCCACTGGTTCAATATATCTATTCCCTACATAAGGATCTAAGGGCTAAACTACTTTTATCCCGTCTGCTTCAAACTTCATGGTGTCCCTCTTTAGATCAATGATAGTATATATGTCATACACCCAATAAATCCCAAGTAGAGCAGGGTATGGATCCTTATCTCCCATAATTTTAATTACCTCAAAATCAATTGTGGTCTTAACTCCTGCAACATCCGTTTCCACATTTTCCAGCCTTCCTACTAGGAAAATGTAGTACTCGTTTTCCATTTCAACAAGATTGGGGAATATACTAACTGATGTTTTCCCAAAGCTTCCCATTTATTTTTGGCTAGGATGTTGACATATGATCCCAAATCTAGCATGATGTCTTTGATTTCAAACTCATCTAGTTGGGATTCTAACCTAAATTATTTCCATGTTCGCACCTTTCTTCCTTGTATTCTCTGGGTATTGTTCTGAGGGAGGTTAGTCCTTACTATGAATTTTGGGGTTCCCTCATTTCCCAATATCAGGTACAAGTTGTTACACAACTTCTCTGTAAGTTGGTCATCCACTAGGATATAAAATAATAACTGAAACCAAAGATTGATTACACTTGAGACTGCTCAGGGTGTTTTCTTGGAATTGCAAAATTCCTAGGTGCTGGTAGTGAGGTAGGGGATTGCAGAAGGTTAGGTTGAGAGGAAACTCTAGGAGGATTTTTCATAACTTTTGGATTGGGGATACTCTTAAATATTTCTATTGCATTTTTGAAAAATAACTTTTGTTTCACAGGATCATACTTGTCATCTTTGGGAATAGCTTTCTGAATCTTGGGCTTACTGTTTGCCTCTGCCCCAGTATTTTCTCCTTTGCGAGTGATGATGTTAATATTTGGTAGATGTCCCTCAATTCTCCTTTGTGATTTTGAGCTCATGATATTATCTCCTTGTTAATGAACCCGATCTTCCCACTTCATGATCAATTATGGAAAAGCTTTAGTTGCATGCCCATTATTCCTGCAGTGTGAGCACCATGGTCATCTTGGGTGAGGGAAATCTCTCGCCAAATGACCTTGTTCATTGCAGTTGTAGTATCGTCTTGGCATTATTCCTCCATTTCTCCCTCCTATGAATCCACATCCAGCCCCAACTCCCTGGCCTCTTCTAGGTCCTTAGGAGATTTCATTTACTCTGAATGTTATCCGGTCTAATCTGTCAGCAAGTGCATCCAACGATCTACATAGATTTGTGGCATGGGTCATAGATGTACAAAACTCATAGTGTATTGTATTGGGTGTAGTTGTGTACTTATGCATAATAGTACACTGCCTTAGCGCATGTTCGTGCATCTGAAAAATCTCATAATGCTCCATTGTATGAGAGGTTTGAGTGCCTGGGAAAGCATTGTATAACCCTAGAGTATGGAATGGTGGAGTCGTAGATACTTGCACAAATCCTCCTATGGGTCCTGAAGAAGGTCCCATTGGGTTGTGAAGAGGTCCCATTCCCCTTACATGCAGACATTCATTTTCCATATGCCCTTCTGTGTAACATCCTGTGCACCAAACGTGAGGTCGTCCTGGTCTTTGTGTGGTTAATTCTTGAATCATTTGCGACAAATTTTCATCTATAGGAGGCCTGGTCATTCTCATATTCCCTGCATAACCAGTCAGGGCTTTGATCTTCATCAACTGTTCCAATTCATCTAGTAAGCCTTGGATGTACCATTCCCTCTGGTTATGTTCGTGAATTGGATGCGTTGGCCTCCAAACAACATCCTTAAACTTTTGGTTGTACTCCCAGGTAGATTCACCTTCTCTTTATTTAATCTCCCACAACTCAAAGAGAGCTTGTTTCTCTGACTGAGGTAGTTTGAATTCGGTGATGAACTTAAAACAAACTTGGCCAAGGGTGAACGCTTATCCCTACAACCCAATTTCAATATCCTTCATATACCATTTGAGAGCATGACCCCTCAAGGTAGTCTAAATTTATACTAACTTATTTGCATCGAGATTCCCTCTGGATATCCATATGGCTTCACACAAGAACCAATGTTTCTCTACATCTTTGTCCCCTTTACCCCATAATTATGGTATAGAGCGATTGATCCTCCCATATGTCCAACCATTGTGGGTATCACTAATCTTATTAGAATAAAACCTAATGGTCCTTGTTGTGATACATCTGGGGATCCCAATATCCTCCCAACGTTTACACATAAAGACTGATTCTGACTAATCAGATGTAATGGAATAGAAATAGCATAAGTAGGCTGTGTAGAATTTACCACGGGTATAGAGGACACCTGGGGGGTAGGTGATTCGGGGTTGGTTCCACTAACTTATGGGAGTGTTTCTTTGATATGGGGGGTCTCATTCTCTTCCTATGGAGCAACCTTCTCTTCCTATTTCCTGATGTTTCCTGATATTGGGGATGAATCTTCTTAATCTCCCACAAGGTCTAGACCTTCTTCGTTCTAAGGAATTCCTAACTGGGAAATAAAGAAACAAAGTTTTGTTGCCATTCATAAAGAAGAATTGAAGTATATCATACATAAAGATAATAAAGAAAAACATTCCATTCATGCATTAGGATGAAATACACAAGATGTAGATTCCAAAATTTAGGCCTTTGATTATATTGATAGTACCAAACTCTGATACACTGTTTTTCTAGTTCTCACCTAGATATCCAAATTCATCTATGATATAGTATTGGACCATTACATTAGTGACTCTCGTCACAACATCAGTATTAACAACAATAATAGTATTAGCTATGGACTAGCATACTAGAAAACAATGACACTACAACCCTTTCATTAACCTTTCATTCATTAGCCTATTACAATCACATCAGTCTCATATATATAATCTGATCTTGCTGGTTAAGAAATCAAGCATTATTTCTTTTCTTGATATTGTTGCAACTTCTTTCCTCAAGGATGATTTTGTGTTGTCCCTTTAACCTCTTTCTGTTTCATTATTTTGTCCGTTGTCCAGCTTCTCAATAACTTATGCAACTTCCATTATCCAAAATGAAGCTGCAATGTGTTGTGCGCAACTTCTATTCAATAAAATGAAGGGCCCAACAATGTTGTTAACTGTTGTGCAGTTGGGAGAATCTGATTGAACCCATACTATCTAATGAGATACACCGCAGATTGTTGGATCCATTGGAGTGGGCCATCAGAGATATGTTGGTAGAAAGGGCCACGTTCATGTGGAGTGTGCGTGTTCCGATGGGAAGGGGGACTTCAAGTGAACATGATCCATTGATATGCAAGTTGGGTGTATGATATAATCTATGTCATGGATTATTCAAGGACCCCACCTGCCCATATGACGAATGAGTGAAGGAAGTAATGTTGGTCGTTGAGTAGTTAGATGTGTCGACATGATCAAGACCATTGATTTCTGATTCCAAGGACCGTTGGATCCATTAGATTGATCCATTAGAGAGGAACCATTGGAATGGAAATTTATGTGTTGTGACATCCTATTCCAATGAGGAAAGGGTCCTAGTCACTGTTGATTGTTGATCTAGTGGTAAGGAATGATTCCATCCATCTAACTTGGGAACATTTAGGTCACTATTCATTACAGTGAATCCTTATGGTGAATAATTGGTAGTTGGGGGACGAACAAGTAATATTGAGTATAATAAATATTGTTATAAGAGAACTTATCACGTGTATCGTAGTGAACATGAATCAGGAAGATAAAACCTGAGTACTTGACTTAAGCGAAGGACAAAAATGAACATCCTACAAGACTAAGTGAATATAGGGGGTCAAGTGTGTTACAAAGTGGTATCAAAGAAGATTTTAAACTCTAGGATTGAATGGGTCACCGAGACCACTTGTCTGTTTAAGAAATATTTTATTTTTCTAGGAATGAGTAATTATAATTTTGATGTAGTATATGAATAATTTTTATTGTTTCATCATGCAAGATGTACTGGAAAGGAACTAGAGGAGAATGGTGCAACATAGCATGGAAGACACCTCACACGTTAGAGATGACGAATATGATGGTCCGAGGGCCATATAAACCCCTCCATATTTGGTATCCACTGTTAGAATCCTAAAGGAAGACAATGAAAGGCTCATGAGATCTCAGGCCGAGCAGGAAAAAGTGAATGCAGTGCTACTATAGATATTTTAAAGGATTCAGAAGTACCTGGAGTGAGGTCCTGCCACTTCTAATGTAGAATTGTAACAATTGGAGAACTTTAAAACCCCTTCATGTGCCCGAAAGCATGTATTATCCCATAGCAATGTAGGAAGGAATTCTTCCAAGAAGAAGCATCAAGATGCAAACAAATATAGATATGGTGGAAGTATTTCCATAGGGTCAGCTAATGGGAAGATTACTTTCGAGGAGTTGTCCAGCAATGATACTGGATCAACTCAACAACGATACTATATCAAGTGTTCCCAGAAAGAGTAAAAAGATACAGTCATAGAGTTCTCTAACAGAGGAATTCAAGAAGGCTAATCTTCCTACCTTTGATGGAGAAATCAAGAAGGGAGAAGAAGTTGAGGCTTGATTGTTGGTGTTGAGAAATTATTTTTGGGTAAATAAATACTCAGAAAATTCAAAGGCTAAGATATCCATCTTCAATCTAAATGGAGGAGCTTCAATATGGTGGGAGGACCTCAAGGAGGTCAAAGCATTGAAAGAGAGTAAGTTGAACTAGAAGCAGTTTGAGAAATACTTCAAGCAGGATTACCTATTAGAAAAGTACTTTGATGGAAAGATCAAGGTGTTCCATGAACACAAGTTGGGGAAACTTACCATGGACACCTATGCTAAGATATTTTTAGAGATGTTGAGGTATGTTCCTTACCTCAAGGATGAAAAATCAAGGATGCAATGTTTCCTTAGCTAGTTGCCACAATCATATCAGGACATAATTGAATTTGATGAGCTTAAGACTTTGAATGATACCATTAAAAATTCCAATTTTTCTGATTCATTAGATTTCCATGGCAAGTTATTTTTATAAAAAAATGGGGAAACCATAATATTTTCATTAGTTTGTCAATGTTTTGAATCCATATTTCGGTCCATTTTCAAGACATAAATCCTAAGGAAAAAAGAAGAGAGGAGAAAGAATAAACACCTAAGAGAGAGGGAGGGAAACCTAAAAGTCGACTATTTGGGAACCCTTAAATATATTTAATCCCAAAGTTTAATATTAAAGTTTAATATTTAATAATAATGTCAACTAAAACTAAATCATAATAATATTAAGGTATGAAATCTATTAATATCAATATTATTGTTGATATTTAAGCTTAATTTAATTAGTAATAAAGTTATTAATACTCTCTTAAAAATCCACTTAATACTAATAATAGTACTAAATAATAACCTTAGAGTTATACTATTAATAATAATAGTACTAAGTTTAGGGTTAAATAATGTTAGATTTAGTAATAGAGTTATTAATACTATTTAATATGAACGAAGGGTAATACTAGTACTCAGAAATAAATAGAATATTAATTTCATTAATACTAAAGTATAGGTTTAAATATGTAATACATTTTCATTAATACTAAGGTATAGGTTTAAATATTTAATAACATTATTATTAAGCTATAATTCCTATTACTATTAATGTTAGTATTAATACTACTAATGTTAATACTAGAACTAAGGAGTAAAACCTAGAGTAATAATATTGTTAATACTAAGGGGTAAGTTAACTATTTAAGAATAATATTATTAAGTTATAAATCCCATCACTAATAATATGAATATTAGTATTTACGGTTTAATAATGTTAATACTAAAATTAAATCATAATAGTATTAAGGTATGAACTCTATTAATGCTAATATTATTGTTGATATTTAGTGTTAGCTTTATTAGTAATAGGGTTATTAATACTTTCTTAAAAATTTATTAATGCTAATAATAGTAATAAATAACAACCCTAATAATATTATTATTAAGGTATAAATCCCATCACTAATAATATAAATATTAGTATTTAGGATTTAATAATGTTAATAATAAAATTAAATCATAATAGTATTAAGGTATGAACTCTATTAATGCTAATATTATTGTTGATATTTAGTTTTATCTTTATTGGTAATAGGGTTATTAATACTTTCTTAAAAATGTACTAATATTAATGATAGTATTGGTTATTATTGAAATATCATCCACAACATTGCATGCAAATGGTTATAGAAATATAGCAATGCCAACAACAATTAGTTCACCTGCAATACTGAAATGCATTCAAAAGGAAAAAAACTATATAATTGGGTCAAAAATTAACATGTGCAAATTCACCAAAGGAAGTGTGCGTACAGTGCGCAATGTGTGCGGGCCAACAAAGCCCTCAGAGCACACAATGCGCTAAGTGTGTGACTGTGTACGGGAAAATCCATACACTTCTATGAACAACACATTTATGGATCTTTTCGCCCCTTAACCACTTATGGACCAGCTCCTAACATAATTTGACCCTCATATCTGAGGGAAATCTGAATGGGAGGCTGGTCAAGGACTAGAGGGTGCCCTAAAAGGCCCCTTGTTCACACCAAAAACCAATTACATTTTGCCTTGAAGAAATGATATAGATAAGAGCCATGGGTGCTCTAAGAAACCAAGATCTTCATAGTATTGTTATGTTGCAAGAATTCTCCCTTGAGAATCCTCTTTTCTCTTTGGATCCTTCAAGCATCATTGCAATAGGCCATTCCACTCACATCTTGAAGGAATATGCATTGTTGTTCTTCATCATTTTCCATTTTATTCCATTGTAAGAAGAGCTCTCCATTATGGAAATGAAGAGCCCTCCCAAGAAGGAAGAGGGGACTCATAAGTCCTCATTTTTCTCTATGGTGTTTTGCCTACTAATCTATTGATCCATTGGTAGAATTATGTTGGTAATTGGTTGGTTTTTATGGTTCTAAGTTTATCGTGCTTTCTAACTTTTATTTCTTAGTTGTTTTAGTTTATTTATTTTTTGATACATGTGTTTGGCTTGTTTAACCCACTCTAGCAGGCTCATCTAGACATGCAAGTGTTGCGGTTTTGCTCACCCAAGTGACAAAACTAACACAACAGATTGGCAACCATACTGAGGAGAGGTATCAAATTACACCATATGATCCATATTTTATGAGAAGAATGAAATGACTACATATTATTAACAGATTCTTAACACAGAATAACAGAGATACAGTAAAATTGGTTTTCTATTCAATAAAGAAATAAGTTGAAACTATAAAATGAAACCAAAACCAAGCTTGTTAGAATGGTGGCGGTTTATCTTTGAGAATATATGTGACAGTTGTGCTCATTYGCAAGAAGATCATTACAATGAAGCTCTGAAGGCCCTTTTAAAATAAATAGGAGAGTCAAAAACCCTAGACATCCAAAAACCTAACCCTAGGAGATGAAGCGCCAAAAGTCATGCAGGCCCCGTTTGGGTAAGTTAGTACATCAACTTCCCGRGGCCRTAACTTTTGCATATGATCTCTGTTTTAGGCGCACGATAGCCCGTTGGAAATATCTATCCAAGAAATACAAATGTTGAAGAAAATTTCATGATGAAATTTTTTGACCGGTAGATACCCAAAAAAGCGCCATTTAGGGCCTCAAAATGACTCCGGAAGTTCAGGACCCGCTTAAAGAGAACTTATTTTTAATCAATTTTTCTTGCAGGTACCAAAACCGGCCTAGCCCAACTTGCCAAAGGAAAAATTCAGATCTAGAGGATGAGTATTTCACTCAAACATTTCTCCCCCGACATGTGACAGGAAGTGCACAGACTTTCCTTCTCACAAATGAACAATCTGCGCGCCACAAAATTCTTTTCACTACACATTGTGTGCCCACTGCACACTTGTCAGTGTTGTAACCCATGCATATATCCAGTTTTTCAAAATTGCAAGGGTTTTTATGATGATTTGAAGGCCCCTAGCCTTTAGATTTTTGTTTTCATGCACTTGGTAAGGCACATGCACTCCAATTAGAGTCATTTCCCATATGAAAGGTGAGCTAACATAGGCAACTACGGGGTAAAAATAACCATATATTCTCCTCTTTTTCTTTGGTTGCCACATGGATGGCTTGTTTGGCTTGTAAAAATTTAAGTTGAAGTTGTTGCTATCATACATAAATCACTTACATTGGGAATATAAGTTAACTTTGACCCTTGAGTATGCTCTTCTCTTGCACCCTAGTGTGATATTGATAATCAAAAAGGTGGTTAAAGGGACATTTCATCTCCCTTAACAAAATCTTTAGGAGAGGAAAAATCCCCTCTAGGGTTCCTCTTAGTTTTTTGAAACCATCTTAAAGTTGTAAGGGTCCATACATGCCACATGTTGCAAACCTAGGATAGTTTCTTGAAATTTGTTTCTTATTTTACATCACAATCTAGGGAAGTTTAAAGATCAAAGTAACGGGCCCATACATATCCACATGCTTGCAATCTAGGATAATTTTCAAGCTTTATTAGTGTAAACAACATTTAGGGAGTTTAAAGGATTTTTAAAGGACCCATATGTTCACATTCTAGTTCTTTAGGGATTTTTAAATCCCACAAGGTTGTACCAATGACACTTGGTAAGATAGGTAAAATATATTTGTAAGGACCACAGAAAGTCAACATGTTGCAATCTCACACCTACCTTATTAAAAACTTGGCACACTATCTCACTTGCTTGCACACAAAGTCACTCCCCACACACATAATTTATATTTCGAATAGTGGAGATTGAAGTAGGTTTTCTCCAAAGGAATTCTGAAATGTCCCACTACTTATTTGGAAATTATCCAAACCCATTAATTCAAACGAGATTGGTTCACACCCCCAATCTCTCATCCCACCACATCTAAATTTTTTCTAAAAACTCACTAAGTTTTCCTCCACAGGAGGTACCAAATATTTTTTTTTAGTCTAGGTAGGATATTGGGGGCAGGAATACAAATAACCCCCCATTATCTGGTTCTCACATTTTCAAACATTAGAAGTTGAAAAATAGGCAACTTTCAAATTCTCCAAGTCAAGTGTTCCTATACCATAAGGCAAGGAGATACCCGTGAAGGGTCGAAGGCTGAGGTCCGGTTGTTCTGCGCATCCCTCCTTGAGTCACCCAACTCCTGGAAGGGAATCCATCACTTGACCCATTTATGAGGCCAAAAATATAAATCCGGCACTTTGACCGAGGTACCTAGTGACCAAAATTTAGGACATCGAGCCAGGTGGCGACTGTAGGATGCAATCACACCTTGATTAGATTTTGTGTGGCTATTGGGAAATATCGCCAACTCTTTTGGGATATGCACCCTTTAACCCTCATTATAACTTGTTATTTCAACCTTCACTAATTCATTTTCTAGTGGCTTCAGACCTCACCATTGAGTGCTCTTGGAAGGCCCATTGCTATTTGAGAGGAAGGACGATACACATTTTAGGACATGAGCATTTGTTTTTCATTCCCCCATGTAGACAAAATCTACCTATCCAGATGTTTGCCTATTTATAGTTGATTTATGTATGATGCTCATTTGATTACATGAAATTGTGAGTTGTACTATCTTGTGAAGGTCCAAATCATACAGAGCTCTTGTTTATTTATTTCTCTTATCACCCTTTGCACACATTCACTTTGCTAGTCAAAAACCATAGGGGACCCATAGAATCCCCATCGTTCTAGATGCTTGCAGAATATTCCTCCTATTCTAGAAGGAGTCCCTAGTCTTTCCAACTCATCGGCTCCACCATCTCACACCCCCTTGAGTGCCACTATTTTGGGATCAACTTTACTTGGTTCCANAGGGAGAAGTACAACCCCACCAAATCCCTCTCAAGGGACAGGTACACCACTTGCTCACACGATGGCTGGAACTAATCCTCCACCAAATCTCCTTATGCCATACTTGGCATCCCTTAACATTCCTTATTTAACCAAACTCACGAATGATCCCATTTTGCATCATCCCACTTGGCCCAATATTCCTACCAAACTACCTTCAAATATTCCAAAGTTTGAAGGAAAAACATTTGATGATCCTGCCAACCATATTATGACGTTCCACTTATGGTGCTCTTCAAACAACATCGTGGACAATTCCATTTTCTTAAGGTTTTTTCAATGCACTCTCACTGGTTACTCAGCGAAATGGTATGTGGACTAAAAATCAGGGTCTGATGCGACCTTTGAATCATTGGCCAAGGCCCTTTTGTCCTTTTTCCAGCTACCAGTTCGTCATGATATTGGCTTATAACTTCTCTCGGATTTCAAAAAAACTAATGCTATCCATATAGCCAATCACATCCATGAATGGCATCGGCATCGTAGTTTGTGTAAAGAAGAAACCACCAAAGAACAACGTCTTGATTGGTTTCTCAAATCACTTATCTCTATTATTTCCAAGGATGTAGCATCCACCTTCCCTCAGATAGAGGAGGAGGCCATTAGCAAGGCTCAACAGTTTGACCTCATCTATGCTCAATCAGGTTACTTATACATAGTGTTGCCTAATTCGCCTAGACCCATACAATTTGGCCAGGAAAAACTTGGGATGTCCCACGCTGCAGATGGGTTGATTGGTTCCATCCAACAACCTATTGAGGTGTCCTAAATCATTTTAACTCAAAAAAATGAAACAAACCCACCACCAAGGCCCAATTAGACTCTGCAACGTTTAATGGTGGAATGGTTCTCCAGATCTTGCGATCTAGCCAATTAATCGATGGGATTTACATAGTGATTGACATAATGTCTTCTTGTGAAATCTCCTCCTTTGGTTTAGACATTCTCGTTTTGTATATTCTCTTATAGGTGGGACTGATACAAGATAAATGCTAGTATAAAACAGCCGGGTAACAAAGGGGAAAGGACTTAACTAGTAAAGAAGGATGAGCTCAGTATAACCCTCATACTCAAGCATGGAGACGATGATTCTTACACCTACAATAAGCCTAATACTTAATACATTAAACTGTTGGTATTCCAATTGTTGACTGAGATACTATTATTAGAAAAAGACATACATGCAATAAATGATGGCAAGAAAAATAGTTTCCTTATCTCTAATAATTGATCACACATTAACACAATGATTTACTTTTCATCATTAAAGACAATAAATATAAAAATATTGAATCAGATAACTTATCAACATATTCATAGGCTCTTACTCATTACAACATCCATTCATGAGATAAAATCATAAATAATTCTTCTTCAGATCCAATCACACATGCATTTGATGGAAAACACAAACTTGTCTCTAGTCCTAAACAAGACTTCTCAATTAAGGTAGCTCCGAAATAGTTCTTTACAAATCCAAAAATAAGGGTCTTTGCCAAAACCATTGACCCTTTCTAATAGGTCGATCCTCTTATTTATAGCATATTATTAGCTAAAAATAACTATAGAAAGTTCAAGCTAAGTAAAACCAAACATCGACAGATGTTGCTTTCATCTGTTAGTATTCTAAGAGTCATCAAATGGCTTTATTTAAGTGGATGACTCTTCTCGTACTCCGAACATTTGATGAAGAGATCCTCGCATGTATTGGCATACGGGAATCTGTGTTGGTCCATTGGGGCTAAAAGGGTCTCTTTTATCTCCACTGCCCATGCACGATACTTGACTATTCTAGAACTTAACTGTTGCAACAATTTCCAATCCTTGATCGGGTGTTCCATGAACTATTGTACTTGACCTGGATCCATGTTCTCCATATTTGCTATCTCCTCAGCCCACTACGATTCTTGTTCAACATGTAATTTGACTATGTCATGCAAGTCAAACAATTCATCGGGTGTGCCAAATTCTAGAAGGTTGATGTCTCTCATCACCCGTTTGATCTTGGTCCAACTATTTTCGCACTTGTCCCATCTCTCTTAGATTTCCTGATGAGGTTCTTGGGAAATTTTCACCCAGTATTCAACCAACTTATTTATGTAGTTGATGCTGCTAACCCTTAGTACCCAAATTACGTTGTCTTGGGCGTCTCGGCCCTACTGAACTGCGCTAATGTAATCGATCCTTTCCACTGCTTGKTGTTATTTCTCATACCATMTTTCCATATATTTTCACATCACCAGGGCCATGAAGGTGTCTTTTTGGAAATCGACTATCCCTGAAGTGAAAAGGTGCCACTCATTTGTAAATTTACTGTAGGCATCTTGGAATTCACTTCTCAAGAACACCATGGTCTGTGTGGAGTCCTGATAATATTTCACCAAATGGCGTAGATGATCCAACTCCTTCAGTGCAGCGACCAACTTCATTTCATCCCTTTTCGTTCTATCCAGGGTGGAATCTTTGATTTCCATCCCTACACCGATAACCTTAGATATCTTGGCATGCTCCATGCTAATCAATTTTTCCTCTGTTGTGATGAGGATGGAGTGATCCAGAGTAAAACTCCTCTTCTTGGTGGTTCTCTTCATGATGGATTTCCTCTTCTGGTCATAGGAGACGTCTTGTATATCAACAACCTCATCCACGGGTTCGGGGATTTGTTGATCTCCCCAGGTAAGCAAGTTTTCTAGGCTCCTGACGATGTATATCTGTTCAAGACTGGGTTCTTGAATCTCTTCTGTGTGTTCCAAAATTTTGGCCTTTGGTTGTTTCTCATCAAGAGGTAAAGTATTGGCTAATATTGAAGCATCAGGGGCAGACTTGATACTTACTTGATAATCGGTTTTTGAGATGTCGATTTCCTGCTGTGGAACTTCTTATTTTTGTTTGCCCAAACCTAGCTCATCCTTAGGGCTATCCACTTGGGTCCCTGGTACATCAAGTAGCTCAGTGTCTAAGAAACTTTTGAACTCGTAGTCGTTTTGTGGAAGGCTTTGAATTTGAGCATCGAGAGCTGGGGAAGATTCCTTCTCGGGTTCCTTTTCCTTCGTTATCTACACCAGAGTCACCAAGGAAACCT
>JASDQU010100145.1:193531-205811 GCA_032191745.1 Picea mariana | reverse complement strand
ATTTTTTTATTAGTCTGTGCACTTCTCATTGGTAATTCCTCAGGTGGGGAGAGTTGAAATGTATAGTGTTCCTTACTTGTGTAATGATGATTTCAGAATCTTCAAAAACCTTCAATCCTTTGACGTTTAAGTATATGTATTTCTTTATCCCTTGTATTAGATTTTCATACTCAGCAGTGTTGTTTGTGCATTCAAATTCTAGTCTACAGGACAAGAAATTTTGTTTACCTTTTGGATCAATTAGGATGCACCCTCCCCCTGACCCTTCTTGCGATTTAGATTGATCGAAGTATAAGGTCCACATTTGTGAGAGAAAACCATCAACTTCCTTTTTTATACCACTTTCCTTCTTTCCTCCTATCTGTTATGTGATTTCTAACACCGGTTCCTGATAGAAGAGGGTTTCCCCTGTCGTCATTGGAAACTTTTATTGAAAACTTATTTCGTAGTTTTGAGTAAGAGGGACATCCTCATCGTCATAGATTTTTATTAAGTTGTGTAGGGGGTTTGGTACAATTTATCTCCCTAATTTCCTTGCTATCTTTGGATGAGCTGAAACATCTCCTAGTGATCCAGCTTGTGGTGTTGAAACTTCATGTTTATCCAACCTGATGATCTCTTCAATTTGTATTGGTTCTGGGTCACTTGGACCTACCTAGATTTCGATTGGGTTGTCGACAGGACCCTTGTGATCTCCACAAGGTCCGGTTCATTCTACATCTGATCAATTACTCACTACGCCTGTTCCATTAGGAGAAATACCCTTTCGTGTGCCTCTAGTGTCATAGAAAGTCCTATGTTCTACACCTCTGTTGCCTCTGTCGCTCTGATTTATCCCGGACTAGCTCTGAGGGCCTCTTGAGATGATTTCTCTATTGTTGCCACCTATTCATCCATGCTCATGTCCTTGAACATTTTCAATTTTAGGTCGGCTATCCTTTGCACCACCTCGTCCCAGTCCTAGGTGTTATCTGTGAAGACTTCATCTTTGAACTTGTCATGAGAATACGACCAACAGGAGGATACCTATGAAGCATGTTGCAGGACTAGGCCCTTTGGATCATGCTTACAGAATCAACTCATTGGGAATATGAAATTGATTTGGCTCAACCCTTCTTGTTTGGATTGAGTGGTGTCCTTTACCAAATAGAACCCTATATCAAAACCATTGGGCATGAAAGCCCGCTTCTTGTCCTTGACCAGGGTGGTTTTGTAGCTCTACGAGATGGTTTGATGAAATATTTCTCCTATGACAAGCTAGTCTGGGACATGAGGTAGTAGGAGATGTCGTGCTCCAGTGGCCGAGAACAGCCTGATGTAGGTGGCCATCTTGTCCAAATACCAATGGCCTACACTGGATATCGTCTTCTTGGTTGTTTCCGATAGCCTTGGGCATTCCTTATTAAGAAGAATAAAATAAATTCAAGCGATGAATTCATCACAGATGAGGGAGTAATATTTATTATACCTTTTTTCCCATAACACACTGAAGTAGACATGGGCTGGGAGCACTGCAACATGCCAGCTCAGATTCATGCCGACAAAGACATTTCTAGTGCACATGACATTGAGCAGGTATGAATCCATGTAAAAAGTTGGTGCTTCCCCTTCCTTCAATGCCTAAGCCTGCTACACACATATTCTCAATTTCTTGGATATTATTTTTCCCTAGTTGAAGCTGCACCTGATGATCGCAACTGTGTACACCAAAGGCATCCAAGCCTCTGAAAACCTGGAGCAATCTTTCTCTTCGTACAATTGAAAAATGAGAGCCATCAAATAGACATATGGCTCTCTTAAGTTAGTTGTCCCCCAGTCAGTGCTCTAGTTGGTAAAATTCATATCCTCCCTCCACCATGATGCCATCACCCAGCTGGTGTCATGGAATTCGTAGAATTTCACCACGAAGTCTATGTTTAGTCGCTCCTCGGGGTCTCTAAGTTTGTAGTATTTCTGAGCTTCTACTGGGAGGAACACTTTGAAACATCCACCATTCTCATCATTGATTAAACATTCTATGTGTCTGTGTTGACGATGATCCACTTCAGGAATTCTATGCAGGGATAAATGGGGTGTCTCCTTGCCACCATATGTAGATACTATCATCGGATGTTCGGGAATGCTTGGTCATCGAGTGCCCTTACGTATGGATAATTTTATGGGACATATTCTGGGTAATCTTCTTGGATAATCCTATTAAAGATCTCCCCCCAATGTGGGAGTTCCATCTTGGAACATGTTCTTGCATATGTATCACCAAAGGTCAGGGGATGGATGAAAATATTATTTTTTGTTGTCTTGACGACAGGCTCCGACCTAGGGATGTACTCCAATTGCCTCGTGGTTCCCAGAGAAGAACCCTCACCCATCTATGGCTCTTTCATCGAGAAGAACCCTCACCCATCTATGGCTCTTTCATCTTTGGTGTTCTCGGCGATCATGTGGTGGTTGGATTTCTCGGCGGCATCGTTCCTGCAACTTAAACAAATATTGAGGGACTGTGTAAAAAACCAAAAAAATCACATATAAAAAATTATAGCCAATGAATTTATAGAGTCAGATACATGCCTCTGAAGTTTGTTAAAACCTAGTTATTTTGACAATCACGGGATCGATGCAGCCTTCAAGTTGCTCATCTTGCTCCTTCAGATGCTCTGGAATTATTTTACGCGTAGAATGATTTTGCTTACAACGATGCAAGGGATTTTAAACAAGAAATACCTTACTGTGTCGTATCAACCATTCAATTCAAGTTCTGAGTGAATTTTTAATAAATCTATCGTCGAATATATAGAAAATAAATTCATTGTGGGTTAAAAACAAAGGCGTGTGTGGTGATTTGTTCTATCGGTGATTTTAAGTGGATGTTTTCATTGGCACATGTTGGACCTCCACCAATTTTTGAAGCAACCTTGGTCATAGATGACCCACTTTTGGACTTCAACATGATGGTTGAAAATGGAGCACCTAGGCAGAGTTGAGATCACAGATCTCACCGATTTTGTGGGCTATGTGGACCCAGTAAGGGGTCCTCTAGGGTTTTGTAATGGGATTATTGGATGTTGGCCCATGGTGTTTACCCATGATTAGGCCTTATTTTAAGGGATTGTTAAAGTATAAATAAGTAAGAAGGTATGGTAGAATTAGCAAAGAGGGAAGTCCTTGTAGCTAAGTGCAAGTAGTTTGAGTTTCTTTGTGCAACAAGATGTATATGKGTTGAGGCTTTGTGCTTGATAAAGAATTGGATCTATGCTGTGACCTAGTTTTGAAAGAAGGATCTGGCGCTCGGTGCGAAAATCTCTTGTCTGGTGMAAATCTTGACTCTGTGGCTTAGTGYACAGGAGTAACTGAATGTAAGAGATTGATGAATAATAAACAAGGATAAGCCGTTGGTGGACGTAGCCCCACACTGGCTTGAACCGCGTATATCTTGTGTCTTGGTTTGCTTTGCGCAATCTTATATATGTTATGTTTTTCTCAGTTCTTAGATTAGATATGAATATGTATGTGTTTCTTAAATGCATTAATTATGTTAGAATGCTATATCTAACTGAGTGCTAAGTGCTAAGTGTTTGAAGTGCATAATCTTTGTTGTTACTGCACTAGAACTATTTTAGATATGTTCTGCGATGTTAATAAGGCTAATGAACTAATGCATGTTAACCCTAAGTATTAATAGATGATTGTGCAAAGTGTTATCATCACATATCTGTGTCCCATCTTGGTTACAGACACCTGCATCCTGTAACCCCCCCTATTTCTACCTCGGTTGAGACCTCACCTACTTCGTAGGTGTTTTCGAAAGGGCTGGTAGTCGGGGTTTTGTTGGTGGGATGTTAAGCATTGAACCCTGGGTCTACCCCTATGCAAATAAATGGTTCTATTGCTGGGACCTGAAATTGTGATTGCTGGGAGCTGAAGTAAAGAAAAGAGAAGCTCTATGTGTAGATCTATTGCTGAAGTGCACAATAGTCTACTTGAATTATGAATCTCTGTGCTAAGAAAGAAATATGATCTAAAGAAAATAGGTAAGATCCTAAAAGAGGTGAGATTTGTGCTTTGACAAGAGAAAGACAAGTGAAAATTTTTGTTTTTAAAGAATGAATTTAAGTATCTTTAATAGGTCGTCCTAGTCTGAAAGCTAGGGTGAATTTGAAAGAAAGAGTTGATTTTAATGAAAATGAAGAAATATATGTTATTCCTATGCATAGAAAGAGTTTTTGGACTAATAAGTGGATGCATGAACCTAGGATTTATTTTGTTAGATTGTATATCCAACACTGTGATCCTAGTGTGCAGTACAAAAGAGGTTGGGGAATGTTTAAAAGAAAAAGAGGATTAACTTTGTGTTATAATTGCATAAGACTGGGACATATTGCTAAGGAATGCCCTAACACAGGTCCTATTTGTCTTTGTTGTAATATTGTTGGTCATGAGGTTGAGGATTTTCCAAGGATGATTGCTAAAGTCGAAAGGATGAACGTAAGACAAGAAAACTATGAAGAAAGTCAAGAGACTAAGAGCATGTTAGGAAGTCATAAAGAGAAATAATTAGAGAAAGTTTAGACTACATTAGTACAGTTGAAATAAATGATGGATGTTCATAAAGATGTCAGTTTACCAGAGATCCTGAAACTAAAACAATGCATAAGTGAAAGAATAGAAGACTTCGACATAGACTGTATCTTGGATGAGGAAACACAAGTGAATATTATGACAGAAGACACTTGGGGAATTTTTGGAAAGCCTAAAATGGTACCTTCATTGGGAAGGATAGGATTTTTTAAAGGTAAGATGATAAATTTATGTGGAAGAGTTACGAATGTACCTATTATTGTTCATGGAACATCGACTGAAGAAGAATTTAAAGTCATTAAGTTTGTCAGGGACAATGCCCCCTTCCCACTTTTTCTAGGTAAGATTTGGATTGAGAAGGATCAGATCAGAAGGAAGGCAGAGGAAAAAGCTACATAAAATAAAAAGAAATAACTAAGGGATTTCATAGCTAGAAAAATAGATTGACTAATAGAAGAACGAGAGGATAAGTCGAAGCAACAAAACAATGTAACAACGCAGGAGGGACAGAAGGAAAATAATTAGTTGTCAAGGTTGAAAGAATACAAGAAGGCTTAAAGAACCTATCTATGCAAGAAAGAAGTATATCCACCCATAAAGTATTAAGAGAAGGGATATTAACTTCAGACCCTTTGAGGGCACCTCAATAGTGCAAATCCACTGTGCTAGGGCAAGATAAGAATAAGAATGGAAAGAGGATTACAGAAACAATTAGAGAGACTCATATCACAGGGAAGAAGGCAAGGAATATCAATAAAAAGAAAGCTAAGTTGGAAAAGCTACAAGAAGTTAGAGAGAACAGATGGAAGACTTTGTAGACTGGAACCTTGCARGAGGCATGTTCGTAGGATTTGAACCTCGCTAGAACAATAGGACCACGCAGAATGGAGCTTTGGCCTGGTGAATTTATATGACCGTTGGAGGCATCCCAACCATTTGAACGACGCTCCAGAATGGTTAGAAAATGCATTTATGGAATTGGGGGATGAACCAACCCAATTKAGAAGACTTGCGAATGCRACAGAAGCTCRACTTCAGAGAATCCAGGAAGAGAAGGATAAGGCTACATAATCCTTGAAACAAGAGAAAGATGAAGCCTTAGAAAAATTACAAGTATCGCGGTACAATCTAACTTCCTATTAAAGTGAGAGAGAAGAGTTTCAGGCAATGCTCCAGGAGGAAAAATCCCAGCTACAGAGAGAAAAGGAGTAGTTGCTCGTAGAGAGGGCCATGGTCAAAGAAGTAGTGAGTAAGGCATGCCACTCTGTTCCAATCTTGGAACAAGAGGAGTAGGTCAAAGCTCAAGTGGTGAAGCTGCCTGAGACCCTACAATAGATTCATGATAGAATAATAGAATTGGAGGCCCAAGTAGTACCGAGAACTCTGTATGAGGTGCATGACCAAAGGGAGGAGACCGCTAAGAATACAATTCTAAGAATCAAAGCCCTCACCTTGGAATTTAAACAACTAAGTGATAGAAGTGCATAGACATATGAATGCCTTGCAGAGAATGCGAAGCTAAGGAATATGGAAGCACAATTACAAGAGGCACAACAACAATAATTTTTCGTGCAGGCACATATGAAGTTTCTCATTACAGTTGAAATAATGAAGAGATCCCAGGAGCAACGTGCACTACAAAAATAGATCACTTCCCTCTAGATAAAGGTGATGGAAGTCAAGAAGAAGCTGCAACTTGTGCAGGATGAATCCTACAAGATGTTCAAAGAGATTGATGGTCAGGGCTCGCAATTGGACTAGGTGGTTGCATCAATAGAACAATGTCTGACAAGGTATGTTAAAGAGAAGGCGATCCAGGAGCTCACTGAGAAGGAGTCTCAGGCAGGGAAGCAAGTCGAGGAAACTAGAGTTAAGATTGAGGCCTTCAAAATAGCATTTTTTGGACCAGAGTGACTCAGGATGAGTCACATATGAGTGTTGGGGGCCTGTTGTCCCTCTACCAAGTTTTGAAGAAACCTTGATCAGAGTTGACCCACTTTTGAACTTCAAAACGATGGTAAGAGATGGAGCACCTAGGGGGAGATGAGATCATGGGATGTCGACCCATGGTGTTTACCCATGATTAGGCGTTATTGTAAGGGATTGTAAAAGTATAAATAGGTATGAATGTATGGTATAAATAGTGAAGAGAGAAGTCCTTGTAGCTAAGTGCAATTAGTTTGAGTTGCTTTGTGCAACAGGATGTATATGTGTTAAGGCTTTGTGCTTGATAAAGAATTGGCTTTATGTCGTGACCTAGTTTTGGAAGAAGGATCTGGTGCTCAGTGCACATATCTCTTGTTTGGTGCGAAGTTTGACTCTGTGGCTTAATTCACATGAGTAACTGAATGTAAGAGATTGAAAAATAATAAAGCAGGCGAAGCGGTTGGTGGACGTATCCCCACACTGGGGTGAAAAATGTATATCTTGTGTCTTGGTTTGCTTTGTGCAATGTTATATCTCTTATGTTTTGCTCAATTCTTAGATTAGATATGAATATGTATGTGTTTCTTAAATGCATTACTTATTTTAGAATGCTATATCTAACTGAGTGCCAAGTGCTAAGTGTTTGAAGTGCATAATATTTGTTGTTACTGCACTAGATCTATCTTAGATATGTTCTGCAATGTTAATAAGGATAATGAACTAATGCATGTTAACCCTAAGTGTTAATATATGATTGTGAGAGGTGTTATCATCACATATCTGTGTCCCATCTTGGTTACAGAGACCTACATCCTGTAACCCCCCTGCTTCTACCTTGGGTGAGACCTCACCTTCTTTGCAGGTGTTTTCGAAAGGGTCGGTAGTTTGGTTTTTGTTGGTGCATTGTTAAGTGTTGAACCCTGGATCTTTCCCTGTGACAAAAACACACGAGGTAGAAACTAATGTAGGATTGGATATTAATTGGCTCCTTAAATTCTCAAAATCCAATCGTATCTGACGCTAAAAAAGTCCCATCGTTTCTCTCTTTCAGTGGGTGGATCGAGGATCAGGGTTGTGCTATGAATGTTTTTGTTAATATCCTCCTGCATAAAGATCCGATGCCTATTGATATTACCGTACAATGCTAACACGAAGAAGTTGTCTCATAGGTGTGACTTGGACCTAGGAACCAAGAATGACTCAGAATAGAACGAGACCGTACGACCCTCTTGCCTGGTAAATACACGTGGAGTTGAATACCGATGAATTAATTCACTTGTATTAGTTGGATTTAGGAATTTCCTTAAGTTATTCATTCTAAAACAAGCCTTAGCTTGACGATGCCGAAAAGTTCTCAGTATCGACGATTGGTGATAAACCCATCAAAGTTCTTTCGGATCAACGACCTTGAAAAAATCCCAATGCCAGAAATGCATCGGGGATCAAAGATCAGGGATAAATTTTATCGTGGTCATAATGTTTTTTGTGATCCTTCTGGGTTTTCCCCAATTTTGATAAAGTGAATCGGGCATTGCCTATTGACGATATCTTTTCGTTCTTCGTTGACGCCTGTCCCCCCCCCCGTCTTTTGCCGATGTTGAAGGTGAATTGACTATCAGTGATATCTTTATGCGAAAAACTTAACGCAAGACAAAATTTCCTTCTGCCAATGCCGATGGAGATTGGCACTCAACGACTATGGTTTTTTGAGTGGTTCCTTTTTTCTTCTTTGAATTCCTTTCGATGCTGATCCCGAGCACATTGGGTGGAGTGTTTGGCTATCGATTTTTTATTTAGGTGCTAAGGTCTTTTTATTCATTGGGTTTCATAAGTTCAAGCAACTTGAAAAGGTGATGAGAGTCATGAAAATAAGAAAAGACAAAAAAATTTCTCAAAATGAAATCGAATCAGACAGTGCAGAATATCAAGTGGTACCCAAAAAATATGAATTTGATAAAGTCTTTTTAGGGTGTGTTGAGTGCTCAACACAACCTTACAACCAACCGCCACCTATTTATGGTGTACCTAGATACCCACAACCATATAGATGGCCATCCTATTACCATCCACCCACTTACCAACAATCATATCCTATTTTTCCCCCTCAGCCATTGGGGGGACCCCCACCGGTACCCGAGATGCATCCGATCCCTCCATCGAATGTGGATTCACCCCCAACCCCTCCATGCGACCATAAAATTTGTGGAGGTACTTCAACTTCCTATACACCATATGGCTCAACCACCCAAAACAATCTGTAATTTCCATTTCCTGGTCCTCCACAACTAGTTTATCCTCCACAAGGAAACCCACATGCCGACATTAATTTTGTTCAATCCTCTCCCATTCAACACATTCAGGTTTTTGAACAGTTGAATGTGGAAAATATGGTCCATCATTTGAATAATTCCAAGAATAAATGGAAAAACTGAAACAATAATAACCTGGGACCAAGCAAAAATAACCCCCAACAAAACCACCCCACTGGGGAAAACCAGAATCAATGCAACTAGAACCCCCAAGGGGAAAATAATAACAAATGAGAAGGAAATAACAACAACAATATTAGGAATAACTTCCCTTGCACTCTCTATGGTGAGTATGGACACTATACACACCATTTCCCCCAAATTTCTGAATTCAAACAGATGAAAGACTCCATGAACGTGCAACGTCCCCCAACGCCACCTACCCCTCAGTAGGAACCACAAAAATATTTGCAACAACCACTTCCAACCATTTTTCAAAACTGCATTCCACACCAAGTTGTGATGAATACCCAATAGGAGGTATACCCTTCCCCACCACAAATTGGGCAGTATGAAAACCCAGGTCCCATTCAATTTGGAAATCCGATTGAGCACAACATCCTCCTTACCAATGAAGAAGAAATTATTTTTCAAACACCTGGTTTCCAGTACGGTGTTCCCCTTGAATCTACCCCAACCTCTTCGGAAGCGGCTCCAACTACAGCCAGACAACCCTTGATGATTCCATTCCCTAACACTGAACCAAACATTCGCATACCTCACATTCCATTATGATGGAATGTCAATAACCCTCATGCTAGGGAATCCCATAACCATAGTCTGGTCGATGACTTAGCTTAGTCTCCTTTAGCCATTTCTATATTGTAGGTCCTCCAAACCTTTCCAACTCAGTGAAAATCCTTGCTTTCCTCCTTGGGGGTAGTCGAACCAGATTATACTAGACTAATGACCTTTGATCTAGATAGCAGAGAACCACACCTCCTCGCCCTGGTGTTATAGCCCTAAAATGCACTAGACATGCATACTTGACATTAGGCCATCTTACTTGCTATCTTTGCCAAGACATCACTAAACAACTCTTCTAAAAACCATTGTTTTGAAGGTTTACACGCCCTACACCACTACTGCCCACGTACACACGCTTGCTGCACCACTACAGCTCGTGTAGACTCACAGAAAATCATGAAAAATGAAAATTGAATATGGATACGGGTTTTCGGGCTGTTACTTAACCATTTGACTACCCATAACCAGTCACCCCAACCGTTACTATCTCTTTTAGCCTATAAAAGAAGGTGTTGGGGCCCCATTCCAAGAAGAAGGATGAGAGAATATAAACTCTTCCCATTTCAATATTCCCCCATTGCCTCAATATTTTGCAACCACATTGTGAGTTTGAGCCAGAATCCCTTCTTCCTCCTTTGCAAATCCTTGCCATTTCCCTAGAGAGAACTGAAGAGCATAAGAACATGTGGAAGCAGTTGGTACATGGTGAAGAGGATCCCAGGACCAAGTTCGAGGAGCAGTGCCAATCTCATGTTGTAAATAACTTTTGTGAGATTAATATAAAGAAGTACTTTTTTTGTCCCGCCAAATGATGTCTTAAATATTTATGTTTTTTTTACATTTTTTGATTATGATGTCTAACCCACTAATCCATATATAGAATGCATGCTTATAGTTTCTTGTTTGTCTTTTGGTGAATCCATATATACATCAATAATATTTTCAAATTGCATGGATTACCCAAGACCACAATTTCGAACAGAGATGCTAATTTCACTTCAAATTTTTAGAAAACATTGTTCGCATGTTTGAGAGAATAGTTAGAATTTAGCATGGAATACCATCCTAAAATAGATGCTCACACTGAAAGGGCGAATTTAGTGTGTTGAAAGATTGGTTTTCATTGAATTGTTGAAAAATTGGTTGTCATTGATGTAAACCCTTGAATATGAGGTTAAAAAGTTGCATGTGAAGTTAAAAAATTGCATGTCAGTTGCATTTCATTAACAAGACATTATGAGTTGGCCCTAAATTAGGAAAAAGGTAAATTGTCGAAAAAAACCAGCTAATTTTAGAAAATTTTTAGATGAATATAAAGCCAACCAATAACTAAGAGCTAACTAGAGTGACACTATTCATAAACTCACTTTTCTGATTACATGCATAAATGAAGAGATAAATGCAAATTAAAAATTAAAATAAAAACCCACAAAAACACTAAAACTCGAATTTGAGGCATCATATGAAGGAATTTGGCTCTTGAAAAGTGTCGAAATGGTTTCCAATATGATATATCATATTGGCATGACATTGAACTCTTTGAGACACAACTTCATGTAAAATTTTATCCCAATCAGATAATCGAATCAAATTTTATGTCTCTTGGAAATCCTTGCATTTTTTAATAAGATCTGCATTGGAAACAGACAGACATATATATAGAAGAGTCACTTGAATATTTGTGTGTGAATATAGATTGACATATCTGAGGTAGTGAGACAAAGTAAAAAAGTTCATCGAAGGGAGAAGTTTACAGGAGCCAAGTGTATGGAAGAAAAGTTACAACAATAGTGTCTCTGAGGTAATCCACAAGTTGCAGAAGAGAAAAGCATGGACATCCATGAGAAGGTAGTGTATAGGTCACGTATTTGTGAAGAAGAAAAGAAGAATATCAAAAATCTAAAAACCAGGTCAGTTAAAGGTTGAAGGTATGTCTTCATGTGTATGCTAGAGTGTGTATTCTGAAGAAATCAAGAACATATATGTCTTCGTGATTCATAAGAATTTGATTTGGAGAACTCTCTTGTGGATCTTGCTATGAGTTATGTGTGGTTACAATATTGATGAGATATTGAAATCTGTAGCAGTAACTGAAGTATCAAAAACAACAACAACAACATCATGTTATCTGTAATACCCCAACATTTTGAATTTTAAACCTATCATTTTATTTTTATTCTTTGTGTTAACAACACATTATTCATCTTAGTGATCTAACTCAAAAATTATTGTTTCATTTTCATTATTTTATTAATAAAAGAGAAAGAGGAAAAACATGTGAGGTGGGACTGTTAGAAGAGAAAATACATGGATCCAAAGAGAACCACCTAGTGACAACAAAAGGTGGAGAAGTGGTGAATATTGGTTGAGTTAACTCAATAGAAGTTAGACACGATCTCACGTTTTTAGGAACATGTGTAAAAATCATATTGACATGTGTCCAATGAGAAAATAAATCATTTTGATAGGTGTTTAAAGACAAGAAGGCTCATACAAGTGTCAAATACCTAGGAAAATATTAAAAATAAAGAAAACGAGAGAATGGGACGCCATTCTGAATCAGATGAGAAATATGAGAAATATTGAAATGATACAAAAACTCTTCAGATAAAGATTAGAACCCTATACTTTGCAAGAATTCACTCAGTTGGTTTTGGATTGGGATTTATCTCATGGGTGATAGAGCGGGCACATGTGGCAGCTATGATCTAAGGTTGGGAGGA
>JASDQU010100145.1:142736-187907 GCA_032191745.1 Picea mariana | reverse complement strand
TTCGACATGAGGTTGATGTGTGGGTGGTGTATTGACATCCAAAGTATTAGGTGCAACTGAAACATTGGGAGGATTTGGGATCACCGGAGTGGGGAACAACCAAACTGGTAATCCAATAGTGAGTCTTGGAAGACTCAGTGTGGCAACATATGGAGGACCAAAGTTTCCAAATGAAGGAAAGGTGTAAGGTCCCCCAGGAGAAGGGGTTCCTCCATTGGTACTCCCAGGATTCGATGCCATTAACACTAACTTGACCTAAGGTCCACTAAGCAAAACAAACAACACACGCTACGAATCTAAGAAGCAATCAATCAAACAAACCTTCCTACGATGAAACCACTAGTTGGTGATGAAATACAATGTCATGAGATCAAAATAGAAATGGGCGGGGATAGAGCGGGTGGATCAGTTACATTAGCAACCTGCTTAACGGACTTACGCCTTGGTGCAAGCTTCCACGCAGTAATTGTGGATTTACCCTTGAAGGAGCTCGAGTGATTTTGACCAACATTTGTTCCAGGTACCGTGAAGACTTTCCCCTTCACAGTCACCTTGTGTAAGAACCTAGAAAGATAGGCCACTAAGGTTACCACCAACAACAATAAATCCTGGGGGGACAGTCGATAGTCCGATCCACACGCAAGGACAGGGTATCTAGCCCGAAATCAACTCAAAAGACTTCCACTCATCATTGTGGGTATACCTCTGAGTGATCCCCGTAATACATGCAATCTCTACACTGATATCAACAAAGCAGGGTGAGTAACTCTGCCAATATCAATGCGACCTCGTGCTTGACCCTTGTGTGAGAAGGGCTTCCCAGGACAAGATGTTGCAAATGGAATTTAACACTCCTTAACACAAGATTCTATTGTGTGTTTGATATCTTTGTAAAGTTATCCTTTCAACCTATTCCAAAGCCCTACACCTTAAACTAATGTAGGTTTGCTAACAAAGATGTAAAAAGTCTGATAAATTTTAGTTAAGCGTTGATTTTAGTGGCTGTTGTTTACTCAGAGGGTGTACGAAAGTGAAACTGATGGAATGATGACTCAAATCCCAAAAATATGCATGAAATATGATAAGCAATCATTTCTTTTCAATGAATACGTATTTAAGGGAAAGAGGAAGAGTCGTTTTCACTATCAAAAACTTGATAAGGAATACCCTCAATCAATTTTGTTCTCAATCAAATCCAACATGATGCTACAACATTTCAGAAATGCAAACTGATATGCAAACTAATCATTAAGATGTACTTTTTCTGTTGTAGGAAAATCTCCCTGCGGATAGGTAGATTGCCTCAAAGAGCTAGACCCTAACTCTAAGACAGAAAGTGCTTAATGTGGACACTGACTTCCTTTCAAATCTATACAAACTAATGCATGAGGAGGAAGGAGAAGAGAAGTACCTCTTTATCGACGTTTGTCCCTGTACGCTCCAAGTTGAGCTCCAATCTTTCGCTCCTCGCTGATCCTTGTAGACAAACAAAGTATGACCACTTCCTACTCTATTGATATTATCTTGAAAACATATCTATCTATCAATGATAAGTTCATGTAAGATCAGACACAAACTAGAAAGAAACAGGCCAAGCAAATTATATTAATGAGGACAAAACATTGCTTACAGCCATAGATGAATTGCAGCAGCTCTGCCAAGTCGTCCTTGTCTACCCCTTGCTCAAAAGATCCATGATCTGAATGATGATAGCTTCACTGATTGCTCCCTATGATATCATAGGTCTCTTGCCTCCAAATTATCTCTGTCCCAACACCACTTACAAGATCATAAGTTTGGTGTTATTCTTCCTTTCCAGTCCTCTTTCACCATTAGAAATCTTGTTTATATAGCCTTGGAGAGGGTTTAACCACTTGAGATATCCTTGGGGAAGTTGAGGATTTGCCTCCTTCAGTTGAGTATCTTCCCTAAGATCATGGCTGGACTAGGGATTCAAATCCAACTGCCTTCCAAGAATGAAAGGATCCTTCCCCCATTCATCTCAACAACTTAACTACTGCCCAGAATAGGTAGCGCTCCCTCAAAAGGGCCGTCAGAGCACTATAGCGCTCTCTAGTAGGATTTAGGGGGGCGCCAGTGCTCCTAAAATCTATAGCACTCCCTCAAAAGGGCCAGAGGAGATTTATAATGCTCCCAAACAGTGTAAGGGGGAGCGCCGATGCTCCCAGAAGAGGTATAGGGGAGCGCTCTCCTCCAAAACTCAGTTTTTGAGGTGCTTTCAGATGGCAAAAGGTTTGCAAGCCTGCTGACTCATTTCTCCTCTTCCAAATCAAATGTTTGAGGTGTTTAAATTATCTTTATCATGTTGTTATAGGCATGACATATGCATCATGGCAACATGCTTTCTTTGATACTTTACGACACTTGTGAGAAACATGCGACACTTGCAACCTTGTGAGAAAAATATGACACTTGCGACCTTTGTAATGATGACACTTGTGACACTATCAAAGTGAGTATTTTTTATGTGTAACAGTAAGGATGATAAAGCTATTGTCATAAAGAAACTCTAGAATATACATATACAAAGGACAATTTATACATATAACCCAGAAACTCAAAGTCCAAATGATAATGTCGCTTCCATAATAAAAAACCTTAAATATAAACATAATTCTAAGTTTATTTATCATTACAAAATGACGTGATAAGTTTAACAATAGAACCAAGTCGGTTATATCTGTAAACCTTGATAAACTGAAAATAAAAAAGAAAATTTCCTTTATGAAATATGTTATAAACACTATAAACTCTGTCAACCCGACTCTGTAAGACTACGGGAGTAAAATCCCCTTTAATACATATGAGGAATTACTCTGTCCTAGATTTAAACTCCAACAAAAGAAAAAATTATAGAACCCTCATTCACATATAAACTTTCACAATGTAGAGAAAACTATATATATAAAAAAGTGGCTATGAAAGATCTATACTAGTTAAGCTGGACGGTGGTATCAAATTTTCATCCACAGCAACGGTCTATGATGGAAACCAAATTACATTTTAAAGGTTGAGMACCTTGGCAGAGGATCCAAACCAACACTTGTAAACAAAGGACACAAAAACATAAGTTAGTATAGCTCCCGAGAAAAAYATCTCATCATAAAATAAAAATGGTCATTAAAAGAAAATAGTACTTTCAATATTTTCGAATAAGGAATGGGTGTAGAAACCCTGCCATTTCTGGTYGAAAMATACCTACATTAACCCACAAATAGGTCACAAAAGAAAAATCAAACTTGCATAAGTGGATGACGAAGGGATAGGGTATGAAATTATTACTAGGAATAACTTGAAACCAAGATGGATTTCTTGTAGAGGAATGCCTCAACCGATCAACGAAAAMTCTCTCTTTTGATGGGTACCCTCAAAAACAACAAAGGCCCATCATTATCCAAGCATCCAAAATAAACCTATCATAACAGGGGAATGAAAACAATGAACAAATTAATACCAAGATGCACATAACTAGTACTAGAATACTCAATGGTGTACTCCATACCCAAAACGTAGGATAAGGTTATGGTAACACAAAAAATTGGATTTTATCCATAGGAAAGGAAATGCATGCAGGACAGTAAACATCTTGACAAGACATAACACTTCACAGAGTACATAATGGGACTATTAAACCAAATAATCACAGAAACTATAAACAAGAGCATAACTAGAATTCCAACGATAGAGCAATCTAGAGCGAAGGGAAATAAACATCAAAGGTATCATGTACATAAGTTCAATAGGAGACATAGAAACCCCATGCTTTTGGTAAAGGAAAACTAAAGAACAAAGAAACAAAACCCTAATGAACCAGCATGAAACCTTGCCTTCCTCCATAAATTTTCTAACAATGAAGTGGGAATTCAAAAACTACATGGAGTGGTCAAGACCTACCCTCTCGATTCGTGTTCCAAGAAACCACACTTGGCACACAGAAAGACTTCCATGAACATATTAGGGATAGATGTTATTTATGAGTACATGGTATGTTCAACCTGAAATTTAATAACTGAAATTTAATAACTGCCAACCAACCCTATTTTATTATCCCCAAAACATGATTAACGCTGACCAACAAGCATAATAACAAGTATGATTAACGATTTTACACTTATGTTTCCATGACATTATGTTCAGGATAAATCACATTTACTTTTAACGTTATGAATCCACCAACTTAAGTTTTTAACAAAAAGGTCATGACAAGGGTCTCCATTAGGGAGACCTACAAAGGTTCTTAACACAACATGCATACATAAGAGTTTCAACCTAAGATTTAATCCTACCACAAAGAATTGTAACATAGTTTCAAATTATGACACAAAGACTATGAAGTAGGACATGTAAGTATAGTTGTACTCGGTACTTTTAAAGGTAAGAACTTCAAAGGTATGAGTTGTCTTAATAATGATATTTAAATAATTGAGTAATGTTCCTTATTTAATGTGAATATAAAATATTATGGTATATAAAAAAATAAATTGGGTGTGTGACAAAATAGTATCAGCGCATTAGGAACCACACCTGGCCTTATGAGCTCAACTATGAAGACTAATTTATTGTTGTTATATTTCTTCTTACCACTAGGAAGAATATTTTTATTTGCAGGAAGGATGACAAAAGTAGCTATTCTACCTAAAGAAGGGTCACATCAAAATGAACTAGAAAATCTTGAACAAGGAAATATATGGGTTAATTTGAATGAAAGCAGGGATAACAGACAATCATAATTAATTCAAACTGTACAGGGTCTAAGAGAAAAAATGAAAATTGTTAAAGTAGATAATGAAAAAATTATAAATACACAAGAAGAACTTAAGGTAATATTGTTAGACAAATTGTGTAATCAAAATTCTAACAAGAATAAAGGTCATTTTTCCAGTAATTCTAAAACTGAACTGCATAAGAAGAAGTCTAGGAAATTTGAACACATTGAATCAATGACATAATATTTTTTTATCGAAATAGAAACTTCAAGTGAGGGAAGTTCCAAATTGGAGCAAAGAATTAAAAATAAACATAAGGATCATGAGGAAATTATGGGAGAATTTAAAAAGATAAAACCTCCAATCTTTAATGGTGATATTGGGACTGGAGAAGAGGCATAATCTTGGATTTTTTGGATGCAAAAATACTTTCAGATATATAATTATTCGAGTGAAATTAAAGAAAGAATCACTATATATAATCTGACTGAGAAGGAAAATATTTGGTGGAAAGATATATAAAGGGTAAAGAATATTAAGGAACGTAAAATAACTTGGAAAACTACTAAAAAATATTTTATGAAACAATATCTATTAGAACAATATTATGAAAGTAAGGCTAAATAATTCTATGAAATGAAACTAGAAAATTTAACCATGAAGGACTTTTGCAACAAATTTTTAAGCTTATTATGCTACATACCATATATTTTAGATGAAAAACCAAAGATACAATGCTTCTTCAGTTTCTTACCTGTCTCATATAAAGATAGGATTGAATTTGACAATACTAATACTTTAGAAGAAGCTATGCGTAAGGCTAAATTATGTTTTGAAAAATATAAAAGAAGAAATGAAAATACTAAAAAATGGAAGGGTAAGAAAGTGGAAAGGTTTGATCCATGGAGAAAAGAAGGAATTTTTTTAAATAAGAACATTGCAAAAGGGTTTCAGAGAAATAGCTATAGAAATAATAAGCCTTATAACCTATCTGATAATAAAAATGCGAAACCAACAAATTTTTATAACAAAGAAACTTCCCAAAAAGAGCCAGTAAAGTGTTGGGAGTTTGGTGAACTACATTATTTCAAGGATTGTCCTCGCAGAAAGAAAAAAAAAGCAAAAATATACAAACAACTCGAGAAGATACTACAGTTGGTGAAATAGCAAGGAGTACCCCAAAGATTAGCGCAACCTTGGACAACAGACAAGCATATCATCAAACTTCCATGGTGGAAGTAGAAGGTATGTTGAATAATCAACCAATTTCCATTTTGATTGATCCAGGTGCTAGTCTAAGTTATGTTTAACCTAAAATAGTAGAAATTTGTAAGTTACAAAAAGAAAATTTTGAAAATGCATGGCTAGTACAACTTGCTACAGAAAGAAAAAGGATGGTTACGAATCTTGTTAAAGGATGTGAAATTAGTATGAATGGATTTAAAACTCAAGTAGATTTAAATGTTTTTCAACTATGATCATATGATGTGTTAATCGGTATGGACTGGTTAGAAAAAGATAAGGTAATTCTAAACTTCTATGATAAAACATTTACTTATGTATATGGGAATGGTAACATTATTGGTATTAAAGGAATACCAAGAACCATTAGTATTATGAAGATGTCATCTTTGTAGATCATAATATGTGTTCATAAGGGATGCAAAGTGTTTGTTTTCCATGTGATAGATAAGGAAAAAGAATAAGATAAAAGGCATATAGAAAATTTCCCTATGTTACAATAATTCCAAGATGTGTTCCAAGAGATTTTTGGATTACCTCCTAAGAGAGAGATAGATTTCTTCATAGACTTATTACGAGGAGCGATGTCGGCTTAAAAGTATCCATATCGGATGAATATATTGGAACTTAATGAACTAAAATATCAACTTCAAGAGTTATTAGAAAAAAATTATATTCTACCAAGTGTATCTCCTTGGGGAGAATAGATACTATTTGTTACGAAGAAAGATGGAACCTTACAACTATGTATAAACTATCGACAACTTAACAAAATGACAATTAAAAATAGATATCCTTTACCCTGCAACGATTGTAATACCCCAAGGTCGAGCCCCTGCTGAATTGTAATGATGTTTAATGATGTTTATAGGTTGGTGAGCCAAGTATTTATAAGTTGGGAGGATTATATGTTTATTAGGTCGAAGATCCTAGATGCTAAGGCCAAAGAGCCTATTTTGTATATGTAATTATGCAAACTATTAATAAAAATACATCACTGTGTGTAGACCAACCACGAAGAAAGAATTATGGGAGACTAAGCTCCACTAGGAATGGAAAGGGAAAGGGGGTTGAGATGCTAGGAAAAAGGGGCTAAGCTTGAGGGCTTAAGCTAAGGGAATATTATAATGTATTTCCTAAATTACTAAAGTTTGGGAAATACACCTATTTATCCTAAGCTCCTTTGGGGAGAGGAAAGAAACTCCAAATGGAGAGGAACGAGTTCCTAGAGAGACAAGTGTCATCTAGGATGCATGCAAATTTATGTGGGTGAATTACATCGTTGTGGGGTTTGTTGTCACCATTTTGATCATTCTAGCCATCTTTCCTCACAAGTGCATTCTCACGATTCTTTCCATCCCTTGTGTAGTTCATCCATGCCCTGAAAATGAATGCAGCCAGAGCCATTTTTTGCCATTGTTGAACCTTCTTCCATCGTGAACCCCTCTACTTGGCTAAGCCATCCCTTGCATTACTAGTTTTTTCTATTTTTATTTGAAGAGCTGGGTTTTCATGTTTGTGGTTGAAGAAGTTGGTTTTCTTGCCGATGAACAACTCTCTCTAGGTGAGAGAGGTTGTTGGGGAAGTGATTTCTCTTGGAGGGAGTCCAACATCAGCTACAAAGCTCTGAGAATTCCTGATTTGGCCTGTTGTTGAAGCCCTGGAAGGGAAGTGGAGTATTTGATGGACTCTAGAACAATGAAGGTTTATATTACTGGGGTGGGATAGGCATGTGGGGAATGAGAGTCAGTGAGAAGTGGGTGTAAGTAGGATCCTTGGAGGGAATCCTTCCCGTTTCATTGTGCAGATTTCTATAGCCTTAGCCTAGCCTAGGATTTCCTTGCCCTGGGTGGAGTTTAGTCCTGGCTCGGGGGTGACCCATTGTTGATAACTTGGAGAAACATGTTCTAAGGCTCGGAGGTTCATGAAATTTCCGCACGCAATAAGTGGTCTTCTCATAAAAATATAAGTACCAAATATATGTTAATTTTACATGTTATGTTTAAATGTTGTGTATCGTGTACATGTGTTATAATGTTATCAGAATTTCCTATATATATTGCATGTATGCGTTTATTATCACTTCTACATAAATCTGTATATGAGAAGAATGCTTATATCTGTTAATTTAAATTATATATGTGTGTGTGTGTGTGTGTGTGTGTATGTATATATATGTATATATATGTATGTATGTATGTATGTATATGTATATATATGTATATCAGAGCATGAAATGTTTCAAGTGGAATTTCCTGACTTGGGTGGATGGGTATGTTACAATTTGGTTTTCAGAGTAGTTTGGTTTTGAAGTAGTGGCGTGTCCATAGCCAGGGTGGCCGGGGGGAGTTACAATATGGTATCAGATCCCATGGTTTCCAAGATGAACCTGGATGGGACACAAATGTGGAATTTGGAGTTAAAATTCAACAAGGAATTGGTGTACAAAGTGCCAAGAGGGTGCTGGGGGAACACCTTGGTTGTGTTCAGAAGCTCAGAAGGTATAACAGTTTGATAAACCATGAAAGATGTTGTATTGGGCCACAGAGCTAAATTTGGACTGTTGGATCTGTTCGGAGGGAGACATATACCCCACAATTGTTAGATCAGGAGAAGTTGCACGAAGCTTAAGCACAAAAGTCCTTCGGACTTCGCCCCTCCGGGCATTTTAAATTTATAAGCAGAGAAAATTGTCGAATTCCTGATGTCTAAAACAATCCAGACCATCCATTTTCCAAGGACACATGTCCTCAGATTAAGCTATGTTCGGAAGTTTGGAGGTTGTTGGGTGTTCAACATTGAAATCTCTGAAGTACCGAAGCTACGAGAAGCGGTTGCTGGAAGTCAAAGATTCAAGAATTTTATAAGTAAATAGATGAGAAGAGATCTACCGAATTGTCGAAGTCCCAAAACATCACAAATGACGTTGGCCTGTTTGCTAGTCATAAGTTCGATGGTTTTGACAAAGTGTCAATGTGAATAAATCATCGAAGTTCTGTGTGCCTAAGTGATGTGACATGATGACATCATCTGGTGATGTGGATCTATTGGTAGTTTGATAGTTCGACAGTTTTGAAAAAGTACCAAAGATAGGAAATCGTTGAAGTCCTGAACCGTCAGATATGACATGGAAATGAGGCCACCTAGGGTGTTGTTGACCTACCTAGGTATGCCATGTGTCACTCGATGGTGGGTTCATGTGTCACCACTTTTGTTGGTAACAATTGTACTACATGGGCCCCATGAGGTTAAGAAGTTCAGGAGTTTGACATTAAGGGAAAACTGTTGGAAGAACTTTCGGACAATCGAAGTCCTGAAGTCCTGAAGTTTTGAGGTGACGTGGCTTGGTGATGTCACCTGGGGTGATGTGGACACACAATATGCATGCCACATGTCAGTGTGTATTTTGCTTTGGAAAGGTTGAGTTGGTAGTTATAAATTGACACATGTCACCCATCATATTGGGCCACATGTACACTTCTTGGAATCTTCCAATTAACACCCAGGTGTGTAGTACTAAGTGTACCCTAGGGGTTCGCCACTTTGGTGTTCGAAAGGAATGGAGTGAGAGGAAGGAGAAACCCCCGAAGCTCTGAAGAGTAGAGTAAATCCTTGCCATTCATCAAGAGGGGAAACATGACAATAGATCCCATGGTTCAGAGGGTTCAAGGTATAAGGAGTTGAGGTCGAGGACTTCTGGAGGACTAAACACCAGATTCCATCATGATTGTTGATCACAGAAGATGTGTAGTGCCAGATCCCAAAGTTTGGAGAAGAGGTAATCTAGAGGATTTGAGTTGCAGTTTGTTGTGAGTCGAGAACTCCTAGAGGGTCGAAGTTAATCTCGATCGTTGATCGGGATATGACACGTGGAGGCAAGAGAGGGGGATCTCTAGTGTGTCAACAACTCGGTAGATATTTTGTGATGTACTTTGGAAACCACCAAAAACCAAATTCCTAGAGTTCTTATCCTCTGTAGATATAAACAAGGAATGAGGATCATTGATTTGTATGTCCTCTGAGTATTCGGAGAATCGACATTTGAGGAAAATGTATTGTAATAGAGGCAGATCCTCTGAAGCCCTAAAATTCCAGAGCCCCAGAGGCCCTTAGTATAGGATAATCACATAACTATTAGATTTGGGTCACATCCCTTGGTCACATGAATTTGGCGGTCGAAGGAAAGGGGCTAGCGCTCAGAATTTTGTTTTAAGAACAAGAAAGGGACAAATTGTTCAAATATCAATAACTTCCTTCTCAAAAATCAGAATTGAGCATGGAAGCAGGCATTGGAAAGGTATTGAATAGTGGAATATAATTGTTCACCCCAAAATTGGATTTGAATAGTTAATTTCTTATGAAATAAGTAGAAAATAAATCTGATATATTAATGAATTAGAATGTTTCATGTTTTCATGAAATTATTAAAGACAGTAAGCCTGACAAAGTTCTGTGGGCTGCACATTTTTGCAGAATTAACAACTATTAGATTAGAGTCAGCACATAGTGCAGAGTGATGGAGGATACCCACGTAGCCTTCAGTTAATAAGATGAAATCAGAGGGTTGAATGTCCAGTTGGATATGAAAGGAACCAACTTCAATGGACATGGAGGAGAAAATGAGGACGACATAAATATGATTGAGACCCTTAGAAAATTGCAGACAAATGTCCAAAGCCACGAGGATGATAATGAGAGGCTTATGAAAGCCAAAGAGTAGCAGGAAGACTTCAATATGAAGTTAATGAAAATAAGTTGGATAAGGAGAGTGGCTCTAGAAAATCAAGAAGTCACGGGACCCCTGAGAAGAAAGGAAGATCAAGGAGTGGTAGCATACATCACCATCACTCCCAAAAACATTCCCATAGGAGATCACATAGTAGCTCAATTCCATCCCCTATAAGGAAGCAAAGGAGGTCTTGGGTGGATGAGTTGAAAGGAGAAATGAATAAGATAAAACCTCCTACATTTGATGGAGGTCACAAGAAGGATGAAGATGTTGAGACATGGCTGCTAGGCATGAGGAAGTACTTCCAACTGCATAACTATTATTCCCATGCAGAAGGAAGAATTGTTATCTATCATCTAAAAGGAAAGTCATTCATGTGGTGGGATAAATTTGTTCAACTACAACACATCAGGGAGAAAAATGTGACTTGGAAGGAATTCAAGAGGGATTTTGAGAAGAAATACCTGACAAAGAGGTATTATGACAAAAATATGAAAGAGTTCTTTGAAATTAAATTGGGCAGCATGAATATTGATGTGTATGAAAGGGGATTCTTAGAGTTGTTGAAGTATGTCTCTTCATAAATAATGAGATAGTGAACATTCATAGGTACTTGAGTGGGCTTTCATATTTCATCAACGATAAAATCCAATATGATTATACCAATACTTTGGAGGAAACTTTAAGGAGAGAAAAATGCTTATATGATCAACACAAAGGAAAGCCTACTTTCCATAAGGCTTGGAAGGACAAGAAGAAGTTTAAGAAAGAACAAAGGCAGAAGGTGAAAAAGCCACCCTTTTTTAGAGACAAACTTCTTCTAGAGAGCATAGAATGGTTGAGGTAGGTGGTAAAAGGCCAAGGAAGACACCCATTCAATGTTGGGGATTTAAATTATACCTCAAGTATAGAGATTGTCCTCACAAAGGTGAAAAGATGAGAGTTTTCCACAATGTACAACAAGAATAAACAATGGAGGACATGGGAAATGTTCTTCCAAGCATCTATGTAGCCAAAGACATCGAGAAAGAACAGTTTCAATAACACATGAATGAAGTAGAAGGTATGATCAATATCCATGCCTTTACTATTTTGATAGATTCAGGAGCTAGTCATAGTTAGATAGATCCTAAAGTTTTGGAAAGATTGCTTTTGCCAGGAATCAAGCATAAGAAATATTGGGTTGTACAACTGGCTACAGGAGCCAAGAGAAAATTTATTGAGTTGGTTAAATCATGTCCATTGGAAATGAACGGGATAATTACGAAGGAATATTTGAACACCTTTCCATTGGGTTCATATGATTGTCTAATTGGTATGGATTGGTTGGACCAAAACCATGCTATCTTAGATTTTCATAAGAAGGAATTTACTTGCTTGGATGAGGAAGGGAACCCAATATTAGTCCAAGGAATTCCTAGGGAAGTTATTCTCCAAGAGATCTCAACAATGTAGTTGAAGGAGTGTTACAGGAAGGGTTTCCAAATATTTGTAACTCATATGGAAGAAACACCTAAGGATAAGGTGCCAAATATGGAGGATCACTCAGTCCTGAAATATTTTGAAGACGTGTTTAAGGAGATACCAGGTGTTGGTTAATTATATCTTGCTACCAATATTGGGATGACATAGGTTCAATTCTTCTATGGTTTACAACAAAACCATCTAGAACTATCGGCCACCCTGGAAAACCAGAAGGCAACGCAATACACAGGATGCACTAAGCAGTCTCACCTGAGATAGTTCTATGGGTGGTTGAAATGCTTAGGTGCTTGCATCCTGGGAATGAGTGGGGATATGGAATGGAACCTTGTGATCTTTATTTAGTTATTATAACATCCATCTATGCTAGGTGCTCTATCATTCTTATTCAAGTATGTAAAATAACCATATCTAGCTACTTCATCAAACATTCATCTAAGATCTAATCATTATTAACAAAGATATATCCATGAATCATTCACATAAAATATAAGATACTATGGTTCACCCTCTCTTGGGATCCGTTCACAAAGACCTAGATCTTGGGATATTTTATTATTGTTCTATCATCTATGGTGCCACACAAATTACAATTCTCCTTCAGTTTGATCAAGATATTTAATGAAGTGGACTAGATCACACTAGGCTCTTTATCTTGTGATCTAACTCTCAAGATCTACCTTCTTTTCTTTCTTCAACTCAACATCTTAGAAAACAACCTTAGATTTTATATTGATTCTTACATTCTGGAATTACATTCATACAGAACCCTATCCAACTCTTCGAACCCCTCCCTAGACCTCCTAGGTACCTCTTTATACTTATATTTGGCTTATCAACAATTACATCCTCTTACCAAAACCCTAACCCTAGAATGGTTAAGTATTCTTTCATGCGTGCCTCACATGCTTTTCTCCTTTCCATGCGCTTTCCTCTGCACGTGCTACTTTTCCTGCGAGTTGTATTTTCCTTATTTGCGCTTTATTCTCCAAAATTATCCTTTTATCCAAAATGGGTCTGTGCCCAACAATCTCCCAACACTGACATTGTGACTTGTCCTGATTCACTTCCTTACTCCAACATCTATCACTTCTTGTGCCAACACATCATACATTTCAATTATTCTGTGGCACTGTGCCTAAGCCTGACTACTCCTTTCGGCCATGTTTTCCACTAGTTGTGAAGTAACTGGTTTTGTAGCAACTCCCCCCCTTCCAATCCTATCTTCTCTATGTTAAAATTTTCTACATCGATATCAACAACTATTTTCTTCACCTTTTCTTGTAGGGTCTCCAACTGAGCCTATCGCGCCATCTTCTGCACTTGTACTGCCTTCTCCTCAGCTTGTAAATTCTTCATTTTCGTGGTCATTTGGATCTTCTCCAGCAGTGACATTGTCCTCTATGGTTGTTTACCATATGCCATTGCTGCATGTAGTTTGTCCTCCCTCCCTTGCATCTCTTTTATGCTCCCATCCTCTAAAATTTGTGTCCATAGTTGGGCGCTCTTCTCCAACATCTCTGTCATTATGTGTATGTTATGCGTGATGTTCTATGTAGAATTTGTCCCCTCATTGTTTCTTTGAAATCTAAATTATAGAGGAGTCATGGGAAATTCACACTCCTATAGTTCTTTGATCTATTCTTTATATTGTTGCAGATTCTACGCTATCTTTCTCATTTTCTCTTGTGATGAGGCTGCATGTACTCTTTTGATGTCTGAGATGGATTGAAATACTACTTGAATTTTGTTCTCTGTATCATCCACATTTTGTTGCATCATCATTTCCTCCTTCCCTTCTTGGCTAAGTGCCTCCTTCAGTGAGGTGTTTCCTTCCTGCGCTAATTGTAAGTTCATTGCATCAGACCTTGCTTGGGACTGAATCTCCTACTTGACGCTCACTTGTAATTTATAAAATGCTTTAGTTGGAATCTTGGGTAATGCCAATTCCAAAATATCAATGTCTTTCAAGGGCCTATGTGCTTTCTCCTCATCCATAAACAACATCTTAGGAGTGATGATAAAATTTATGCTCCTATGTGCCATGATTTACACTATCTCTCACACTGGTGCCCCTTCTTTAGATGGCACTATTGTCTTATGTTGTTGCTTTTCTACCCTAATCCTCAACTGCTCCAACATAAGTTTCACTTATTGTATTTGCTCCAAAATTCAATACCTGTGATTTTCGGTGTTTTCCCACACTTCTGACAGTCGATCTTCCACTCTCATGGCTATCATCTCCACATCATCTACTATCAATGATGTTTTCATTGGTTTCTTGTGGGTCTTGGACTTCTTTCTGGAGCCACTTGCTTTCTCCTCAATTCTCTTCCTTTGGGCCTCTGATGACTCAAATGCTTTTGGAATATGTGTATCTGTTACAAGGGAAAAAATCTCTATGGCCAAGGGTAAACCACAACAGATAGGTATGACTGCAGAAATCAACTCAATTCCAACATGTGCTATATAAACTAATGTTCAATACGAGGAAGAATCCTACCTTGATCCAATCATTTGATGTCATTCCACCATTGATCACTTTGACCCAAAGCTTTACACCTGCAAGAATTTCTCAACAAATAAGTATTGCAAGTATATAGTGACAATATATAAAATGAGTTAGCACATCAGATAGCACAATCCATTAATAAACATTACAAACATGCCCATGGATAATAATCATATATTTGCAAGAGATAGAAAGGACGGGAAAGGAGTATTTCTATTAATAATTGATCAATAGAAGTATCAACATTATAGACTTCCGTGTCAGCAGGGTTCAAAACCAAGAAACCAAGTTCCTTCCAACTGGGTCTCCACCACTTCAATCCTCCACCAAAGGCTAGCTCATAGAAAAGAGGTAATGAGGTCCTCTCAATAATAAGGAAAGATCTCGGGGGCTAAACACTATGTTCAGACTTGAGGGACAAAAGGATGCAGACTCAATATGAAGTAATTTCTCCAGAGTAGCTTTGCTCTCAAAGTTGAATGCTTTCTCCCTCTTTTCCATAGCTCAAAATTGTGCTCTTATAGCCTCCAGAATGCAACTGAATGGTTGAGTCAGAATGTTTCCAGTATATGGAAGGAAAAAGATCAGAGATATTCTATTGTGACATGGAAACTCGAACTCATTTTGTATTTTATGGCACAAATCTTGATATATGGGAGTTGTAGTGGAGAAACACGCGTATACACATCTTACAAAGCAGTTAGGGAGAATATATGTGGATATATATATATATATATATTGGCTCTGGATTTATCAAAAAAGGGGTTGATAAGTCTACATAGGGAAATGGAAAAAGGCCCTTTGTGCAAGATAGTAATGGTGAGGAAAATATTGCTATAATAGTATCCATGCCCTTCGCCTTCTTCCATGGACATTTCTTGTGCCTCCATTTTCATTTATTCTCTGCACACTTGTTTTTTCACTCCTCTTGTTGCCCGCTCCATGCAAGATAGTCCCTGTGTAGAACCACACTTTGATTTCTTCTTTGTCTTGGTTTTCTTCTGTATGGGACTGTTTCCCCCTTCTTGGCCTTGTGCAATATTTTTCTTTTTTCTTGCGTTGTTTGTGCTTGTCTGTTGTGCAGGGACAATTTTGTCCTGTGTCCTAGTTTGTCCTCCTGGCACCATCTTTGGGATTGTTGGTATTCTCCATTACTTGAACCATTCCTGGACCTCCATCTAGATGTCTTACACTGTCACATAGTGTTACCCATGATTTTGGTCATCTTGATGGTGTACTCAGGCTCCCAACAAGAACTTTCTACTAAGAAAAGTGACATTCATCTCTTCCCAGAAAACATATTTTTGAAGAGAGTTCACAGGTTACTTATAGCCTAGGGTGTGAGAGTGACCCATTCTCATAGGCTGCCTTTAGCTAGGGTGCGAACTTCTCGCAGTGTGCTATATATCTAGGGTGCGAACTTGTTCTCAAGCTTGGAAAAAGATGAAGTCTCGATGGTTCTAGAAGGGAATCTTCTAGAGAATGGGTTGGTATTTGAATGGTTATCATGTTACTAATTTCCCTTATTTGGTGGGATCATTCTCATCCATGTAACCATCTCATCCTCTCCTATATATTGATAGGATTCTCATGGAAAAGGTTAAGCAAGATTAATTGGAGAATTGGTGAAGGAATTGTGTGAAGAGCCTAGCTTGAACAGGAGCTTGGAGACTCTAGCAAGTCTATCAAGAGGAGTTGGATCTTCTTCATGCAAGGATCGAGCAAGTGTGTGTGTTGGAATGAAGAGCCACCAAAAGGAAGATTGTGACATCAAGGAGATCATGTTGTATCTTCTACTTTCGATTAATATGATACAACAACATGTCCCTTTCCCATAAATTCATTCTTACTTTATTGTGTAATTCATTGTTCATACACATAAGTTGACAATTGAATATATTTTGCTATCTTCACTTTGGTTAGTTTGTGTTGTCTTGGTTTTGGCCTCACGTGAGCACCGGAGCGAAGTGGGAGTAACAGAGACCTTAGGAAGCGGTACAAAAGTATGCCACTTGTTCCTTCTTACTAGCTAATTCAATGGTCATAACTTAGGGAAATAGTCATGTCCTGTCCTGTTTTGTTCTAGATCCAGGTGGATCTAGGGAGATCTATTAGTGTCCGCAGCTACCGATTAGTCCGATAAAAAAATTGGTGACTCCACTGGGGATGCAACCCATTTTTTTGTGGTTTTTGGTGTTTTTCCTTGGCCATTTTCTCTCATCTTACCTTTATCCATTTCTATCAATCTTTGAGTCTTCAGGACACCCTAATAGACCCTCTGAGTCCAGAACTCCCTTCAAATTTTTTGTCTTTTTCCAAAAATTTGCCTAGTTTTAGGCATTCTCGCACTGAACCACACAGTGGCTTGAGAGAACACCCTAAGTTCGCACCTTGATTTTAAGTCCAGTGCAATGTTCTTTCACTCTGATCAAAGCTATCCTGCGAGAATGACCCATTCTCGCACTGTGCAACACTGATAGCCTGCGAACCCTCTTTTAAATTTTTTTGGATTTAAGATTTTTGCATGTTCAGCTGCCCAGATCAATGTAGGTGTATAAAAAGAACTTCTTGGACCATTGGTTGATGTTTTCTTGTCTTTGGATCTTGTGCACGATCAGTCTTCAGAAATCAAAGGCTCTTCCTGTCCATTTTTTCTTTTTCTCAACTCTCATCTCTTGAATTTCCTAGCAAGGATGCACTCTCTGATCCTAAAATCTGAGTACTTGTTTGGTTAAGAGCCAGTGATCGGTTTGAAAGTTGGGATTCTTTGTCTTTCTCATTTGCTCATTATTTGGAAGATTACTGTTCTCATGCAATTGAAAATACTAGTTTTGTCTGCTTGTCATTTTCGTTTCCATTGAAAGATTGGTTTGGGTTTTTTGTTTATTGCTTGTTCATTAGCTATTGGTTTTCTTCACTTTCACCATCATGGTGTAGATCCTTTTTGAAAAGTAAAAAAAAAAAATTCTTTCAAAAGAATTTTCATTTTTGAGAATATTGAAAATCAATTGTTGAAATTATCGAAAAAAACCAATAGAGAATTGCCATTATTGTGTGATTTGTTGAAATTGCATTTTAAAGGAAATTGTGCATTGTAGTTCAAGATTGTTCCAGAACACTTCTCTTTCCCTCTTGTACATAGGATTCATCGAACAAAAATTGATATACTTCATTCCTATCTATGCATTGTTGGGTCAGAGTCTCACACAACATCAGTTTCATCTTCGTGTCCTTTGAGTAACAACAACCCTTAATAACATTGCGCAATTTTAAAATTTAACTAGTAACTCTTTTCTAGGGATCTATTACACCAACATTTAGCTAGGCTAGTGCTTTGGAATAGGCAGAGAGATACACTCTCCAAAGCAAAAAACACACTATAGCATCTTGTGTTAAGGAGTGTCAAATTCCATTTACAACATTTTGTCCTGGGAAGCCCTTCTCACACAAGGTTCAAACCCGAGGTCGCATTGATATTGACAGAGTTACTCACCCTGCTTTGTTGATATCGGTGTAGATATCGCATGTATTATGGGGGTCACTTGGAGGTATACCCACAATGATGAGTAGAAGCCTCTCGAGTTGATTTCGGGCTAGATACCCTGCCCTTGCGTGTGGATCGGACTGTCAACTGTCCCCCCCAGGCTTTATTGTTGCCAATGGTAACCTTAGTGGCCTATATTTTTAGGGTCTTACACAAGGTGATTGTGAAGGGGCAAGTCTTCACGGTACCTAGAATCGACGTTGGCCAAATTCACTCAGGCTCCTTGGAGGGTATACCCATGATTATATGTGGGAGCTTGTACCAGGGTGTAAGTTCGTTAAGAAGGTTGTCAGTGTAAATTTTCCACCCTAGCCCAGCCCCTTCTCATCTCATTGTTGCGATGTTGGATTTCATCACCAACTAGTGACTTCGGAATTAGAAGGTCTTGTTTTCTTGGTATTGTTTCCTAGATTTTGTTTACTAGCGCATGTTGTTTGTTTACCCAAGTTGACCATAGGAATTTCTTCGTAAGTTTGTAACTCATTCATAATAGATCCTCCATGTCATTCACGTAGAATGCAGGGTTTATCTCCAGAGCATCTAGAAGGTTATCAACCCCTGCCTACAAGCTCACCTGAGGGCTCTCCTCAACAGAGTGAAGTCCAAGACGTCACCACTCCACAAGTGGAAAGAACTGACTCTCTAGAACATTTCCAAATTACCAATACTCGAGAGGACTTTCGACTTCACTCCAATTCTGAGAGATGTATTATGCGAGTGGATTCTTCCGAAGACTTAGTTGTTGTGTCTTCTGGATCACCGACTAGACCCTTTCCAGGAATTGAGGGCCAATATCCGTTTTGGTCTACTGAAGTTTTTATACGGGACCTTTTTGGTGCAGGATCAGGTGTTAAAATCACTGTCTCACCTGCATTCCCCGAAACCTCTGACCCAGATGAAGTACTGTTTACTACTGCTTATTATTTTCCTGGTAAAGATGCTTCACGATTTGGCCATATCTTGACCGTCCCTATAGAAATGGTCCATTACACATATACTATGAGTATTCACACTGTGATTACGACGGCTAGTCAATTCCCCATTGGCATGCTACTCTCACCCAGTGTCACCCCGACACTTCCACCCAGATACCGTGCATTGAATGCTTCTATTCCCACTTCTACACAAACCCCATCTGGAACTCCTAGTGGTCCCTCTTCTTCTGGGCACTCTCCTCCCAGTTTCATTCCGACACTTCCTCAACCCCCTTTTGGAGGACCTTTCTCATCCTCCACTGGCAGCACTAATCCTAGTGGCACTATTCTGTCATTCACACCAAATTACCATATTCCTGTCGGTGGATAATTCCATCAAGGAAGTTTGACTCAACCCCCCCTTGTAGGGAAAATTCCTATTGGAATGCAAATCCCAATTGGAACACAATTCCCAATTGGAACACTACCCCCAATAGGAACACAACCCCCGATTGGAGGACACCCCCACCGACCCCACCCTATGGAAAAAACATACCTCCATACTTGGCCCAGTATTGGAATCATCTGATACAACATAACCCTCAATCGACTGGGGGGCAACAGCTTCCATCTGCATCCGTTATACCTCCTAGTATAGGCCAACCATATCCAGGTATGTCCAATCCTATTTGGGGATCGAATGCTCAAACTCACGTCCCCTTTCAAGGATACAATCCCATGAGATACTTTCCTCCACAACCACCACCGAATCTACCTAGGTCTTCACATTATATGCACACTTCTTATGGTCCCACTGGTTTTCCGATGGGGATCCCTCCCCAAAGCCACCAGTACCCATATGTGAATTGAAAGTTACCCTTCTTGGCCACTTTGGATCACCCTGATATGTCAAGGATTTTAAATGATCCAATTCGTCACCCTCCCTAATGGCTTGCTATACCATCCAAGCTACCATCAAACATCCTTAAATTTGATGGAAAAGAGGGAGAGGACCCAAACAATCATGTCATGAATTTTCACCTCTGGTGCTCATCCAACTCTTTTATGGATGTCTCTATTTGTTTACATATTTTTCAAAGAACTCTCACGGGTTCTACTGCGAAGTGGTATATAGAATTACCATGAGGTTTCTTTGCTGACTTCAACACCCTAGCTATGGCCTTCCTAAACCACTACTAGTTACCGATCCGTTATGAAATGGGGACCGATATTTTGAGTTATTTCAAACAAACTAAGGCCACTCATATATCCAATCACATTCATGAATGGTGAAGGAGACGACGTCTCATTAAACTCGAACTTCCTGATCAGTTGCTGGCAGAGTGGTTCACGAAATCATTTGTGAACAATATCGCACGTGACATCACCATGGGTGGAGTTGTCATAGAAGAATAGGCCATAAGTCGTGCTCAATATCTTGATCTCATTTATTCACAAACAGGCACTCTTTATGACTTGCTCCCTGACGCACCTCATCCTTCCACTTCTGCCACTTCAACTACTCTAGTTGTCTCTCATGTAGCCAAATATGTGATTGACACTTTCCATGCCCAACCACATTCTTCCTTAAGCACCAACCCCAAAACTGCTTCTTCTAATGTTCAAAATGATCTGTCTCCTACCCCTCCCACCGATAAGAATTTTGAGGTAAATGCAGTTCAATCTACCCCAGCGAGTAAAAACAAATCCAGAAAAGGAAAGGGTAAGAATAAGGAGGACAAAAATACTTTACAAGCAGAGAAAACCAAAACTCCGCCTGTTGACGATAAGGATAAGTGAAAACCTCGATACCCTTGTCTTATCTGTGGTGATGATCACTACACGAAGGATTTTCCATGACATGCCGAGGTGACTAAGTTCCTTCAAGGAGCCTCGAAACTATCTGCTCCAGTCGTTTTGTCCCAACCCTTCCCCTCTCAACAACAGGCCCAATTGGTCATTCATGACCAACCCTCCCCTTCTATTACGTCCTATGTATTGATGTGTACTGGCGATTCAAAGAAGAATGACATTGCACTCACCACTCGAGCCAAAGATTATTCTCCCTCTAAAGAGAAGGTTGATGACCCACCTCCTTCATTGGTACAACCCTCTCCCATGACTCCACCTACCAACGGTCCTCTTCATCTTAAATGACCGAGCCTTGACACAATTCTTTGACCCCCCCCAAAGGGCATCGTTCAGAAATCAACTTTCAATCCTCATGCTAGTGTTGCCCAGAACTACAACATTTTTGAAGATCTGGCCCAAGCACCTTCTGTGATGTCAGCCCTCGAAGTCCTTCAAAGTTGTCCCACACAACGAAAGGTACTATTAAAAGCTATCGGTGGAATCAACCTGACGAATACAAATTTAATAATTTTTGACTTGGAAGATCACATTCCAAGGTTACCCCCTCAACTCGTGTTCCAAATCCAAGTGATTGTCTATGACAAAAACATTTGTTGAACCGTTATCGACGAGGGTGCCTCGACGTGTGTCATGTCTTATACCTGCTGGAAAGCCATCGGCTCTCCCTCTTTGAATGAATCCTAGAACACTCTCAAAGCCTTCAATGGCTTCGGATTTAAGCCCTATGGTGTCCTTCCTTCATTGCCAATCATGTTAGAAAGAAAAACGGTCCAAGTCGAAGTGAAAGTCTTTGACTCTCCTCTCAATTACGATCTTCTGCTTGGCCATAGCTAGATCGATTCCATGCGCACAGTTGTGTCAACTCTTTTTCATGTTGTACATTTCCCACATCAAGGAAAGGTAGTCACCGTCGACCAATTATCCTTCTTTAACTTGGATACCCATACTAGCAACGTACCATTCATCGCTAAAACCCCACCGAGTTACGAGAACATCGGTGTAGGCCTTCTCAAAGACTCTTCGTTGATGGGTACTTTCCCCATTCCACCACCCGATGTTCCATGCTCATCCATTGCTTCAATCAACATGATCTCCACCTCTATTCATGGAACTCCTGCATCTCACGACCCATGGATGGTACCTGATCCTAGAGATCATCTTCGTTACAGCGACGAAATGTCATTAAACCCGGTCGAATCTTCCTATCAGGCCATTCAATCGAAAACCCCTTCTACCCCCTCTCTTGGTGAGTTATCTCTAGATCCTTTCCGTATCATTTTTCCCACAGATGAGATGATCATGTTGGTCATGGAAGACACCCTTTGGGATGATGGACATCATCGTTCCGTCCTCTTTCTGGAACAATATACCATCGAGAACTACCAACGGATCTCGGCTCTGTCGATCGTTGTCGTCATTTCAACCATTCCCGAGTCCACACACGATGTGTTTTCCGAAGGGAAATCAAGAAATATCTCACCCACTATTCCCCTCGACATATCCATCAAACATGGAATTGTCAAAAATGTGCATATCAGAGCTTCGTGTTCCCCTGACTAAATCGTCACCTGCACGACACTTTTCAAAGAGTTTTGTGTCGTCTTCGCCTAGAGCTATGAAGAAATGTCAGGTATTGACCCTGACATTGTGATACATGAGATCAAGACATACACCAACGTTAAACCCGTCTGACAACACCTTCGTCTAGTTCACCCACGTAAAGCGGCTGCTATCAAGCTTGAAGTCGAGAAACTTCTCAAAGTCGACTTAATTTACCTAGTGGCCCTCACTGACTGGGTTTCCAATCTTGTCCTGATCGACAAGAAACAAGGCACAATCTGCGTATGCGTTGATTATAGGGATATCAACAAAGCTTGTCCTAAAGACAACTTTCTTACCCACTTCATTGATTAGATTGTCGACGATTGCGCCAGAAGCGAAATCTTCTCTCTGATGGATGGTTTCTCTGAATATAATCAAATCAATATTGTTCCTGAGGATCAACATAAGATGGCTTTTATTTGTCCTTGGGGCACTTTTGCCTATCGGAAACTCCTATTTGGTCTCAAGAACGCTGGCACAACTTTTCAATGGGCTATGTCTTATGCCTTCCACAATATCAAGCACATCATGAAACCATATCTTGATGACTTACCCGCTCATTCCATGCACCGATTCGATCATCCAATCCACCTCTGAGCCATTTTCGTCTGATGTCAGTTTTACCACATACGCTTGAACCCTCACAAGTGTGTTTTTTGCATGGAATCTGGACGACTTCTAGGCTTTATTGTTTTGTGTCAAGGGATCATGGTAGATCCTTTAAAGGTTGAGGTGATCCTTAATATCCCTCCTCCTTCTACACTTCGCCAATTACAAAGTTTGCAAGGGAAATCAAACTTTCTTTGTTGTTTCATCCCGAACTACGCTGAGATAACTCGTGGGTTTACGCGACTCCTAAAAAAGGGGTCTAAGTTCGTATGGGATACCATCGCAAACAAAGCCTTCGAAGCTTTGAAGCTATCCCTGACACGTGCTCCACTTTTCTTCCCCCCCAATTGCAGTCGTGATTATTTCCTCTACCTTGCAGCCTCGGATTATACCATTGGTATGGTTCTCATCCAAGAGGATGATTCTAACGACGAACATGTTATCTATTACTTGAGTCGAAGTCTAATGCCTACCGAAACTAAGTATTTACATGTTGAAAAACTGGCCTTGGCAGCCGTCCAAGTAGTTCAACGCTTCCGACACTATATCCTCTCTTGCAAGACTACAGTGATTTCTAACTGCAACCCTATGCAACAGATTCTCACACGTCAATTTCTAGGGGGAAAATACTCCAAATGGATAATGATACTCTAGGAGTTTGACTTGGAATTCAAATGAGCCAAGTCCAAGAAGTCCTTAGTGTTTGCCAAGTTGATATGTGACTTTCCCTATTCTGGAACGAAAAATGTAGTAGGCAATTCATTACCTAATGAATCCCTTTTTTTCATTAGTTCCAATGATCTTTGGTATGGCGATATCATCATATATCTCCAAACCCAAACTTTCCAGCCTAGTTTGTCTAGTACTAAACGATGCCGAATATGCTACCAAGCCCATCAATACATTATCCTTGGGGATACTCTTTATCGTCATGGGATTGACTCAGTTTTTCGACGCTGCCTCACGTTCGATGAAGCCGAGAAAGCCTTAAATGACTGCCATTTTGGAGCCTGTGGTGGTCATATAACTGGGTATGTTACTGCCTAGAAGATCTTACGAGCAACGTATTTTTGGCCTTCTTTATTTAACGACTGCATAATCGCTGTCCAAAAATGCCATGCTTGCCAGACCTATAATCATAAGATACGATCACATCCCGCTCCTCTTCACCCTGTGGTCTCCGTTGGTCCCTTTGCAAAATGGGGCATCGATTTCATGACATGTCATCCCCACTCGGTCGGGGGGCATGGATACATTATTGTATCCGTAGATTACTTTACGAAATGGGCCAAGGTGATGCCGACATTTGACGACACTGGAAAGACCGCAACATTATTTATTTTTAATCACATCATATCTCATTTTGGTGTTCCTTAGGCTATCGTCATTGATCATGGTAGCCACTTTAGAAACTTCATGATGTCTGAACTCACGGAAAATTTGGGTATTCACCATGAAAACTCAACGCCTTATTACCCACAATCCAACGACCAAGTCGAAGCAATTAACAAAGTTCTCATAACCATGCTCCGACGAATGATAGGGATTCACAAAACAAGTTGGCACATAATGTTGTTTTCGACATTGTGGGCTTACCAGACATTCGTCAAGTCTACTACTGGGTTTACACCTTTCTGGTTAGTCTATAGTTTGGAAGCCATTCTCCCAATCGAATGCGAGATACCCTCTTTAAAACTAGTTGCTGAACTCCTACCAAACACTTCTACTGAGGAAGAATTTCTATTGTATCTTATGCGATTAGATGAAAATCGACGYGATCCTACCCTAGTCATACAATCCCAGAAAAAACGTGTCAAGGCCCAATATGAAAAACATGTCAAGCCTTGCGTTTTCTTCGAAGGAGACCTGGTTCTCCTCTATGAACAAGATCGAGATATGCTAGGAGCTGGAAAATTCGAAGCCATGTGACGAGGTCCTTATATCGTTAGACGAGTTTTGGAAAAAGAGGCTTACGAGTTAGTAGATTACGATGGTATCCCTTTGAGTGAACCCATAAATGGATTGTACTTGAATAAGTACTATGCATAAGATCACTTATGCACGAGTAGTTGTATTTTTATTGTATCATACTTCTTGTGTGTTACTGTAGTTTGCTTTTGTCGTTATCTAGTCTTTGCTCTTATGTGACGTTGTGTTTGATTTCCAGATTTTGGAGTCTTTGCTACCCTACATTGGCTTCGCTAATGGTGCTAGCTGTAGTACTTAGAACTTTGCTTCCGCTACATGGACAATTTACGCCCCTACAAACGAACTTGTCTCTTTACAAGGTGTGTGCCTCGGTCGTGCGACCAACAATATTGTAGAGTATAGCGCCGTTATTGAATTTTTGATTGATGCTATCTCTCTTGGTATCTGTAACTTGGTTGTGAGACTCGATTCACAACTCATAGTGCTACAGTTAAGTAATGTCTATACTACTCAAAGTCCTACTTTGTTACGGGGGTATTTGTGAATTCGCCTCTTGGAACGTTATTTTGATTATATTGAATATCAACATATTCCTAAACGTCTAAATACATTAACTAATGCATTAGCTAACTATGTATTAGACAGACATTTGGGTCATTTATAAATCAATCACATCAATTTTCACACAACACAAGATAAACCGGTAGAAGTCGTATGTATATATAACGATCAAAACGTTTTTTATAAAAAGTTCTTTCTGAGGACCAAAATTTCAAAATCTGAAGCTCATAGCTTCTACAAAGTGACATCATGGATGACGTTCATGGTAACATATGACTTCCCAGGCAACCCTACGAAGTAGTCGGCCAGTGGACTCTGACACTCCTATTGTATGACACTGACAACGTCATGGAACCTCTCCAAGGGGCATGTCTGGAATGTCTGCTGTCAAACCCTCTAGGTTTTGTTCCACCGCTTCATAATCTTCGACGTCCCATCGTGGCACTAGAGCCACCTCTCCTCATCGCTAAATAGGAGAAGTACTAGGTTATTGGTAAGGCCCCACGTCTGTGTCATCAAAAAAGAATTTTGTAATTAGACCTTGGACGAACATAAAAACATTTGAATATGATAAAATTCACAAAAAAATTTAAAAAGAAAAAAATGTGTACTTCTTACCAAGATCCCCCCAGTGAGCACCCTTGGGCAGGGCCAAGTTTGGATCTCCTCGGAATTCCAACCCGGCATAGGCATAATCATCAACCATGAGCATCTGTGGTCGCAACTAGTCGAAGAAGGCATCATTGTATTTGATAATTGGTCCAGCTACGTGCCGGGCCATGAGCTCACACCACTTCAACATTCTTGGATGTGTTGGAGCCAGTAAACCCCATCGACCTGTAGCCTCAACAAGGGAACCCTCTCAAGAAAGGACACCAACAAAGACTCGTACCTGAACTGCTTCAGGTTGCCTCACTTGTAGTTGGTCAACTGCCTCTTCATGCTACGAAGCACTACATCTACCCAGTTGAAAACCCGAGGCTCAATGCACTCTATGGCATACTGAAAGTATCTCTGGAGAGCCATGTGAGGAGAAGCACTCCCAGCCATACGAGCAATGGTGAACAAAATAGTGTGAAGGGTCAAATCCTGCACTCCCCAAATGGCTACCTTCCCTTTGCTCTTTTCCGCCTCTAGAACACAGTGCAAATGATAGTACTCACTCATGGGCAGCCCACCACCTTTGGTACAAGTCAAGCTCGCGTGGTACCCACGATGTGATAGTCCCGTCAAGAAGTAAATGTACTCGATATCCAAGGACAATGTGTGGACCCCTACATGGAATACTTGCTAGTCTGGATCCCACACATGCATAAGATACTCCAATAACCTGACTTGGGCCCTCATACTCAGGATACGAAAGAATTTCAGGAGACCATAGTCTCGCAAAGAGGCAATGGTGGCCAGATGATTGTCGATAATAGCATCATCTTCTTCATGTTCTCTTTCACACCGATCCAGAACCATGGTGATAGCCAAATACCTGCATAAGAAGCATAAGAAGAAAGTTAGTAACTCTATTCAACACTTGGTATCTTTTTCATTGAGAAAAACTTTAAAAAAAATTCAACTTTGTGGTTCTCGCAGGTGCCCTTTAGGCACAGTGTGAGGTTCTCGCAGGTGCCTTTGGGGTCACCTGCGAGAATGAGGCATTCTCGCAGGTCCCGTGTGGCTGGCCAACGAGAATGCCTGAGAACAAATTTAACCCCCAAAACAAACTCAAAACTATGATTTTTACTAATGAAAATGCAAAATTGAACCATGAAAATATAGAGGACAAGGATCTTACCTCACTGCCGGAGACGGTTCGTCGAATGGATGCTCGTAACTCCCACAATCGGATGCCAAAATTCAAGGGCAAAAGAGGGGTTTTGGACTCAAATATTGGTAAAGTTAAAATGACTATGGTAAAAGGAACTTTTACTCCCTTATATTTATTTTTACCATTTGTTATTAGGTTTTATAATTGTTTTATTTCTTAAAACCTAATGCCTAATACCCCTGTGAGTGTGAATTTTGCAGACATGATGACTTCGATGTTCGTATACAGGGATACATATATTTCTTCTCTTTTTCATCACGTGTTTTGATGGTTTTTGATGGTTTTTTCACAAAACCTCGATCTTGGTCTTCATCCGTTCTCATGCTCGAAAATACATGAGAATGTGATCGAGCACACTTTTATCACTTTTTCGGGCTCAACAAGGTTATACGAAAAAGGAACCTCCCTGGAGTTCTCTTTAAGCTCTTTTCAGACTCTCTAAATATGAGAAGATCGTCGAGCGACCTTGCTATTTTCACGCTCGTTAAAGTATTTGAAGAAAGCATCTGTTGGGTAATAATTTATCTCTTTTTCATTCTCATCAAACTATTTTACGAAAAAGGAACTGATAGAGTTCTCTTTTAAGTGTTTTTCCAGACTCTATAATCATGAAAAACCTTCGAGTTATCTATCTTTGGACTCGTTAAACAAACATCGACAGATCCATAATGGTACCGAACCACTCCTTTCTAGGGTTTTTTAAACGTACTCCAAAGGACTCATCCGAAGGATGAGATTACATCAACAAGCATATGTTATCCTCCTCAAGCTTGTGTAAAAATAAAGAGGTACTCACCAGAAATGGTGGGGGGAAATTTGGGAAAGGCATGTGTTTTCGTATTTATATTGATTGGCAGTAAGTGTCTCTCTTGAACATGACACCCCCCTATTCATTATTTGAAGCTAGTTTGGGATATCCATTTGTCTCTCATTCGATTTACTACAAGGTCATCCTGAGTCGTCTTTGAGTCAATGCTACCAATTCATTGATCGTGTCATTCATATGTTAAAGAGAAGTCCATCCAAAACCTCTATTGAGTCGGCCATCTGTAGTTGTCCATTCCCTCCATGTTGGCCTTCCCTATGTCCAGTCCAGCTTACATCATACTCTGTTTCACCTTCAAAATCTGTTAGTCATTTCATGTCATTGATGAGGGATACATCAAGGCCCTCCTGTGACAAGTTTTGTTCCATCGACTCTAGCTCATTATCCGGAAACAATACTTAGAGATTCTTTGGTACCTTGGAACTTGCATTCCTCAATGGCAGGTTTCCTCGCTGTCGACAGTGGGTTTACATCATTGACCCCTGATCGAAAGACTTCGTTGGATGTTCTACCTCAACTCATTCATTCATATTCGGTGGATTGTACTAGTGTACCTTGGGAGTCATTGACATTAATGGTGATTTCCCTTGCACTTGTTAATGGTTTCATCAATGACAGGTAATCAAGTGGTTTCTACCATGTTTGACTTCAACACATGTAATCACATGGTTAGATTTGTGCTTTCAAACAATGGGATTTAAGACCCTGGATCTCATTTCCTTTGTTCAGGTTGCGATGGAATATGTATAATTTGCGACACATAGATCCACTTTGTATGTCCCATGGCTAAGTCGTCTCAAGTTGAATTTTCTTGCATAGATCCACAGTGTATTCCTGGTGGCTATGTGATATTTTGATGGCATGGATCCACAGTGAATGATTGGTGGCCATGACCTATTCTTATAATTTCATTCATCGGTGATCTGAGTATGGGAATGCCTACCTCAGAACTAGTATGATATTCTGTAGATGCTTGGTTGTTCACAGGTTTTCGATTAGGTGCGCTCCTGGTTTCCGACACAGACACACAGTTTACAAAGTATTTCGGCTATCATTGATTCCGGCCTCATACTTTGAGGGGAATTCTATTACCCATGATTTTGGTCATCTTGATGGTGTATTGAGGATGGTGTACTCAGGCTCCCAACAAGAACTTTCTCATGAGAAAAGTGACATTCATCTCTTCCCAGAAAACATATTTTTAAAGAGAGTTCGCAGGTTTCTTATAGCCTAGGGTGCGAGAATGACCCATTCTCGCAGGCTGCCTTCAGCTAGGGTGTGAACTTCTCGCACTGTGCTATATATCTAGGGTGCAAAATTGTTCTCAAGCTAAGAAAATGATGAAGTCTCGATGGTTATAGAAGGGAATCTTCTAGAGAATGGGTTGGTATTCAAATGGCTATCATGTTACTGATTTCCCTGATTTGGTGGGATCATTCTCATCCATGTAACCATCTCATCCTCTCCTATATATTGATAGGATTCTCATGGAAAAGGTTAAGAAATATTAATTGGAGAATTGGTGAAGGAATTGTGTGAAGAACCTAGCTTGAACAAGAGCTTGGAGACTCTAGAAAGTCTATCAAGAGGAGTTGGATCTTCTTCATGCAAGGATCAAACAAGTGTGTGTGTTGAAACCAAGAGTCACTGAAAGGAAGCTTGCGACATCAAGACGATCAGGTTGTATCTTCCACTTTCTATTAATATGATACAGTGGCATGTCCCTTTTCCATAAAGTCATTCTTACTTTATTGTGTAATTCCTTGATCATACACATAAGTTGACAATTGAATATATTTTTCTATCTTCACTTTGGTTAGTTTGTGTTGTCTTGGTTTTGGCCTCACGAGAGCAATGGAGCGAAGTGGGAGAAACATAGACCTTAGGAAGCAATACAAAGGTATGTCACTTGTTCCTCCTTACTAGCTAATTCAATGGTCATAACTTAGGGAAAGAGTCATGTCCTATTCTGTTTTGTTCTAGATCCAAGTGGATCTAGGGAGATCTGTTAGTGTCCGCACCTACTGATTGGTCCGATAACACATAGTACTTCAGCTAAAACCACTCCTTGGTTGTATCCCTCTTTTCTTGTATCCACATACTATGGTGTGATGCTTGGAAGTTCACTATTTGTGCAAACTTCTAGACAATTTTTGTGGGAATCCTCCATGTATATGCTAACCTATTTTGGATATTTTTTAGGTATAGTGTGAATACGTCGCTGTTAAGTTTCTTCTTCTTGGGATATAGTGTGCGGGGAAGGGATGTGTAGCACGTTGCACCACATTTTCATGTCTTTGGAAGGAACATAATGTATGTGTGTTCTTTCCTTCCCATGAGTGCAATCAGGATGAGTAACCATGAATAGTGGAACACAGAGCCCCACTATTGTGCATCCTTCTAGTCCTATAGAAATGAATTTACTAGATATGGGCCCCAGCTCATTGAACTTCCCTTCGCGTACTATTCTGCAACTGCTACTACTTCTGTGGGTACTTCCTCCCTACACTTGCACATTAACTTGTAACCTAACAGTCATTTTTCAAATCGTTTCGTAGTATTGTTGTTGTCGCTGATATTGATTCCATTATTACCCTTGTCTGCACCATATTTAGCTTTAATTTTGTCCGAAATGGATTTCTCCTTATTTTTATCCTCCAGGTATTGTTTTGGATTCTCCCCATCCATGCGTATCCCTATGATTTTTTCAATCCGATCATCATTAATAGGAATTGGCCTATCCATCCATAAGATTTCTCTATGCGCCCATGCTAACAACTTATTTACACATATGTTGATGTGTTTAACATGCCCAAAGTGCGGTATATCCAATAAGTTCATTATTCCTATATTTTATAGCCACAGGATCCTTTGGAAAAGCTCGAACAATGGAACACCTGATGAGCCTTCTCCCTTTCTCTCCAAGTAACTTTGTTATGCCAAGTCCGGGAACTTTATTACGTCGAAAACATCATGATTAGAGTATTTGAGGACATTGAATCCTCCTATTATTTATTCATCAACCTTCACACCTTTGGGGATTTTTGACATTACTATGGCCAGTTCCTCTTTTGTGCGTTGTACACCATGTGCACTGCTTTCTGCTCACTGCTTCTTTTTCCCTTCTGGGGAGGATACCCAAACTGCTAGTATATAATGGCACCCTGTTCTATGTTGTTCTTATTCTTTTATTCCTTGTTGAGTCGATCCCATGGCCTGTTCTTCTTTCTTCATCCCTTTTCCCCTGAATGCATCAAATTTCGTTCTTTCAACTTCCTCTTCCGGATGATCGACCTCCTGTGCGGGGTTTTTCTCCTCCCTACATGCATAGTGGAGTAGTCGATGGAATTTGGAATAGTGAAGGTGTATATTCTCGAGGTGGGACTGACATGTGGGGAATGAGAGTCTATGAGAAGTGGGTATAAGTAGGATCCTTGGAGGGAATCCTTCATATTGCATTATGCAACTTTCTGAAGCCTTAGCCTAGCCTTGGATTTCCTTTCCCTAGTTGGATTTTAGTCCCTGCTCAGGGGTGACCCACTGCTTATTTCTTGGAGCAACATGTTCTAAGGATGGKAGGTTCATGAAAGGTTTTCACGAAATCAGTTTTATTCTCATAAAAGGTAAAAACTGGGTACTTTTAAAGGTATAATTGTACTGGGTACTTTTAAAGGTAAAAACTTCAAAGGTATGAGTTGTCTTAATAATGAGATTTAAATAATTGAGTAATGTGCCTTATTTAATGTGAMTATAAAATATTATGGTATATAAAAAAAAATTAGGTGTGTGACAAAATGGTATGCTATCTTTAGGAACCACACTTGTCCTTATGAGATCAACTATGAAGACTAATTTATTGTTGTTATATTTCTTCTTAACACTAGGAAGAATATTTTTATTTGCAGGAAGAATAACAAAAGTACCAATTCTACCTGAAGAAGGGTCACATCAAAATGAACAGAAAATATTGAACAAGGAAATACATGGGTTAATTTGAATGAAAGAAGGGGTATCAAACAATCATAATTAATTCAAACTATACAGGGTCTTAGAGAAGAATTGAAAATTGTTAAAGTAGATAATGAATGAATTATAAAGAAACAAGAAGCACTTAAGGTAATATTGTTAGAAAATTGTCTAATCAAAATTCTAACAAGAATAAAGGTCACTTTTCCAGTAATTCTAAAACTGAAATGCAAAAGAAGAAGTCTAGGAAATTTGAACACACTGAATCAACGACGAAATATATTTTTAACCAAATTGAAACTTCAAGTGAGGGATGTTCCAAACTGGAGCAAAGAATTGGAAATAAACATAAGCATTATGAGGAAATTATGGGAGAATTTAAAAAGATAAAACCTTCAATATTTAATGGTGATATTGAGAGTAGAGAAGAGGCATAAACTTGGCTTTTTTGGATGCAAAAATACTTTTAGATATATAATTATTCAAGTGAAATTAAAGCAAGAATCGCTATATATAATCTGACTGAGAAGAAAAATATTTTGTGGCAAGATATAAAAAGGGTAAAGAATATTAAGGAATGTAAAATAACTTGGAAAACTTTTAAAAAATATTTTAAGAAACAATATCTATTAGAAAAGTATTATGAAAGTAAGGCTAAAGAATTCTATGAACTGAAACTAGAAAATTTAACTATGAAGGACTTTTGTAGCAAAATTTTAAACATATTATGCTACGTACCATATATTTTGGATGAAAAATCAAAGATACAACACTTCTTGAGTTTCCTACTTGCCTCATATAAAGATAGGATTGAATTTGACAATCCTAATACTTTAGAAGAAGCAATGTGTAAGGATAAATTATGTTTTGAACAATATAAAAGAAGAAATGAAAATACTAAAAGCTGGAAGGGTAAGAAAGTGGAAAGGTTTGATACACAAAGAAAAGAAGGAATTTTTTTAAATAAGAACATTGCTAAAAGGTCTTAGGGAAATAGCTATAGAAATAATAAGCCTTATAACCCGTCTGATAATAAAAATGCGAAACCAGCACATGTTTATAACAAAGAAACTTCCCAAAAAGAACCAGTAAAGTGTTGGGAGTTTTGTGAACTGTATTATTTCAAGTATTGTCCTCATAGAAATAAAAAAAAAAAAAATATATGAAAAACTCGAGAAGCTACTACAGTTGGTGAAATAGCAAGGAGTACCCAAAAGATTAGCACAACCTTGGAGAATAGACAAGCATATTATCAAGCTTCCATGGTGGAAGTAGAAGGTATGTTGAATAATAAACCAATTTCCATTTTGATTGATCCAGGTGCTAGTCTAAGTTATGTTTAACCTAAAATAGTAGAAATTTGTAATTTACCAAAAGAAAAATTTGAAAAGGCATGGCTAGTAAAACCTTCTACAAAAACAAAAAGGATGGTTGCAAATTTTGTTAAAGGATGTGAAATTAGTATGAACGGATTTAAAAATCAAGCAGATTTAAATGTTTTGCAACTATGATAATATGATGTATTAATCGGTATGGATTGGTTAGAAAAATATAAGTTAATTCTAAACTTCTATGATAAAACATTTATTTATGTAGATGACAATGGTAACATTATTGGTATTAAAGGAATACCAGGAACCATTAGTATTAGGAAGATATCATCTTTGCAGATCATAATATGTGTTCATAAGGGATGCAAAGTATTTGTTGTCCATGTGATAGACAATGAAGAAGAATAAAATAAAAGGGATATAGAAAATTTCCCTATGTTACAATAATTCCATGAAATGTTCCAAGAGATTTTTGGATTACCTCCTAAGAGAGAGATAGATTTCTTTATAGACTTATTACCAGGAGCGATGCCAGCTTAAAAGTATCCATATTGGATGAATATATTGGAACTTAATGAACTAAAATATCAACTTCAAGAGTAATTAGAAAAACATTATATTCTACCAAGTGTATCTCCTTGGGGAGAACCAATACTATTTGTTACGAAGAAAGATGGAACCTTACGACTATGTATAGACTATCGACAACTTAACAAAATAACAATTAAAAATAGATATCCTTAACCCTACATCGATTGTAATACCCCAAGGTCGATCCCCTATTGAATTTTAATGATGTTTAATGATGTTTATAGGTTGGTTATCCAAGTATTTATAAGCTGGGAGGATTATATGTTTATTAGGTTGGAGAGCCTAGATGCTAAGGCCAAAGAGCCTAATTTTGTATATGTAATTATGTAGATTATTAATAAAAATACATCATTACGTGTAGACCAACCATGGAGAAAGAGTTATGGGGCACTAAGCTCCACTAGAAGGGGAAAGGGAAAGGGGGTTGAGATGCTAGGAAAAGGGGCTAAGCTTGAGGGATCAACCCAAGGGAATATTATAATGTATTTCCTAAATTACTAAAGTTTGGGAAATAAAACTAGTTATCCCAACTTCCTTTGGGGAGAGGAATGAAAATCCAAATAGAGTGGAATGAATTCTTGGAGAGACAAGTGTCATCTAGGATGCATGAAAATTTATGTGAGAGAATTACATCATTGTGGGGTTCGTTCTCACCATTTGGACAATTATGGCCATCTTTCCTCACAGGTTCATTCTCACTATTCTTGCCATCCCTTGTTCAGTTCATGCACACACTGAACAAGCATGCAGCTAGACCCATTTCTGCCTTGTTGAACCCTCTTCCATCGTGAACCCCTCTACTTGGCTAAGGCATCCGTTTCCTTACTAGTTTTTTCTATTTTTGTTTGAAGAGGAGGGTTTTCATGCCCGTGATTGAAGAAGTAGGTTGTAAGGCATGCGAGAAACTCTCTCCAGGTGAGAGAGGTTGTTGGGGAAGTGATTTCTCCTAGAGGGAGTCCAACAACAGCTACAAAGCTATGAGAATTCCTGATCCAGCCTGCTGCTGAAGCCTTGGAAGGGAAGTGGAGTAGTCGATGGACTATGGAATAGTGAAGGTGTGTATTCCTGGGGTGACACTGACATGTGGGGAATGAGAGTCTATGAGAAGTGGGTGTAATTAGGGTCCTTGGAGAGAATCCTTCATGTTGCATTGTGAAACTTTCTGTAGCCTTAGCCTAGCCTAGGATTTCCTTATCCTAGGTGGATTTTACTCCCTGCTCGGGGGTGACTTATTGTTGATAGCTTGGAGAAGCGTGTTCTAAGGTTGGGAGGTTCATAAAAGGTTTGCACGCAATCAATGGTTTTATCATAAAAATCTATGTTAATTTTACATGTTATGTTTAAATGTTGTGTATCTTGTACATGTGTTATAATGTTATCAGAATTTCCTATATATATTGTATGTTTGTGTTTATTGTCGCTTCTGCATAAATCTGTGTAAGAGAAGAATGCTTATATTTGTTAATTTGCATTATACACACACACACACACACACACACACACACACACACACACACACACACACACACACACACAGAGAGAGCATGAAATGTTTCAAGTGGAATTGCCCGGCTTGGGTGGCTGGGTATGTTACAATATGGTTTTCAGAGAATTTTGGTTTTGAAGTAGTGGCATGTCCACAACCAGGGTGGCAGAGGGATGTTACAATATGGTATCAGATCCCATGGTTTCCAAACTGAACCTGGATGGGCCATAAATATGGAATTTGGAGTTAAAATTCCACAAGAAATTGGTGTACAGAGTGCCAAGAGGGCACTGGGGGAACACCTTGGTTTTTCTCAAAAGATCAGGAGGTGTAGCGGTTTGATAAACCACAAAATACATTGTATTGGGCCACAGAGCTAAATTTGGGTTGTTGGATCTATTTGGAGGGAGACATATCCCCCACAATCGTTTGATCGGAAGAAGGTGCATGAAGATTAAGAACACAATTCCTTTAGACTCTGCCCCTCCAGGCATTTTAAAGTTATAAGCAAATAAAATTGTCGAAGTCCCGATGTCCGGAACGAATCCAAACTATCCATTTTCCAGGGACACGTGTCCTTATGTTAGGAAATGTTAGGAAGTTTGGAGGTTGTTGGGTGTTTAGGAGAGAAATTTCCGAAGTCTCAAAGCTATGGGAAGCGGTCATCGACAGTCAAAGATTCAAGAGTTTTATACGTAAATAGATGAGAAGAGATCTACCAAATTGTCAAAGTCTTGAAACATTAGAGATGATGTTGACCTATTTGGTAGTCAGAAGTTCGACGATTTTGACAAAGTTTCAATGTGAAGAAATCATCGAAGTCCTAGGTGTCGAAGTGATGTGACATGATGACATCATATGGTGATGTGGATTTGTCGAAGTCCTGAAGCATCGTATATGACATGGAAAGATGACATCACATAGGGTGATGTTGACATACCTAGGTTTGCCTTGTGTCACTGGATGGTGGGTCCACATGTCACCACTTTGATTGGTGAAAACTATACTACATAGGCCCCATGAGGTTATGAAGTTCGGGAGTTCGACGTTCAAGGAAAAGTATTGTAAGAACTTCTGAACCTTTGAAGTCTCGAAGTCCCGAAGTCCTAAAGTGATGTGGCTTGGTGACATCACCCAGGGTGATGTGGAAACACAAGATACATGCCACATGTCAGTGTGTTTTGTGATTTTGAAAGGCTGATTTTGAAGTTATAACTTGACACGTGTCACCCCTCATGTTGGTCCATGTGTATGCTTCTTGGAATCTTCTACGTAGCACCCGAGTGTGTAGTAATAAGTGTACCCCAAGGGTTCATCACTTTGGTGTTCGATAAAGCATGACTAAACTAGAAGGTATGATCAATAGCCATGCCTTTACTATTTTGATAGATTTAGAAGCTAGTCATAGTTAGATAGATCCTAAAGTTGTGGAAAGATTGCTTTTGCCAAGAATCAAGCATAATAAATCTTGGATGGTACAACTAGCTACAGGATGAAAGAGATTTTTTTTTTAGTTGGTTAAATCATGTCAAGTGGAAATGAAGGGCTAAGTACTAAGGAAGATTTGAAAATCCTACCATTGGGTTCATATGAATGTCTAATTGGTATGGATTGATTGAACCAACACCATGCTATCATAGACTGTAATAAAAAGGAATATACTTTCTTGCATGAGGAAGGGAACCTANTTTTTTTTTAGTTGGTTAAATCATGTCAAGTGGAAATGAAGGGCTAAGTACTAAGGAAGATTTGAAAATCCTACCATTGGGTTCATATGAATGTCTAATTGGTATGGATTGATTGAACCAACACCATGCTATCATAGACTGTAATAACAAGGAATATACTTTCTTGCATGAGGAAGGGAACCTAATATCAGTCCAAGGAATTCCTAGGGAAGTTATTGTCCAAGAGATCTCAACAATTCAGTTGAAGAATTGTTACAGGAAGGGTTGCCAAATATTTGTAGCTCATATGGAAGAAGCACCTAAGGATAAGGTGCCAAATATGGAGGATCACTCAGTCCTGGAATATTTTGAATATGTGTTTAAGGAGATACCAGGTGTTGGTTACTTCATTCTTGCTACCAATCTTGGGCTGACCTAGGTTTAGTTTTACTATGGTTTACAACAAAACCCTCTAAAACTATCGGCCACCTTGGAAAACCAGAAGGCAGCGCAATACACGGGGTGCACTGAGCAATCTCACCTGAGATAGTTCTATGGGTGGCTGCAATGCTTAGGTTCTTCCAACCTGGGAATGAGTGGGGATATGGAATGGAACCTTGTGATCTTTATTTAGTTATTATAACATCCATATATGCTAGGTGCTTTGTCATTCTTATTCATGTATGTAAAATAACCAGATATAGCTACTTCATAAAAAATTCATCTAGGATCTAATCATTATTAACAAACATATATCAATGAATCATTCACATAACACATAAGATACTGTGGTTCACCCCCTCTTTGGATACGTTCACAAAGATATGGCTCTTGGGATATTTTATTATTTTTTTATCATCTATGGTTCCGCATGCATTACAATTCTCCTTCAGTTGGATCAAGATATTTGATGAGGTGGACTAGATCACACTAGGATCCTTAGCCTGTGATCTAACCCTCAATATATACCTTATTTTATTTCTTCATCTCAACATATTACAAGACAACATCTTACAAGACATCTCAATGTCTTTCAGGGGCCTCTGTGCTTTATCCTCATCCATAAAAAACATATTAGGAGTGATGATAAGATTTATTCTCCTCTGCACCATGATCTACACTGTCTCTCCAACCGGTGCCCCTTCTTTAGCTGGCACTATTGTCTTATGTTGTTGTTGTTCTACCTCAATCCTCAACTGCTCCAACAAAGTTCTCACTTATTACATTTGCTCCAAAATTTAAGCCTTGTGATTTTCGATGTTTTCCCACACCTCTAACAATCAATATTCCACTGTCATGGCTATCATCTCCACATCATCTACCATCAATGATGTTTCCATTGGTTTCTTTTAGGTCTTGGACTTCTTTTTGGAGCCACTTGCTTGCTCCTCTGTTCTCTTCCTTTGGGCCTTTGATGGTTCAGATGCTTCTAGAATCTATGTATCCATGCATGTAGCCTTCCCTTCTCCTACTTCCATGGACATTTATTATTCCTCCATTTTAATTTCTTCCACAGGCACTTGTTCTATCTCTCCTCTTGTTGCCTTCTCCATGCATGGTAGTCCCTGTGTAGAAACACACTATAATTTATTGTTTGTCTTGGTTTTCTTCTATATGGGACTACTGCCTTCTTCTTGGCCTTGTGTAATATTTTTCTTTTTTCTTGCATTGTTTGTGATTGTCTGCTGTGTAGGGACTATTCTATCTTGTGTCCTAGTTTGTCCTCCTAGCACTTTCTTTGGGAATGTTGGAATTCTCCACTCCTCAAACCATTCCCGAACCTCCATCTGGATGTCCTACATTATCATGTAGTACTTCAGCTGCAACCACTCCTTGGTTGGATCCGTCTTTTATTGTATCCACATACTATGGTGCGATGCCTGAAATTTCACTATTTGTGCAAACTCCTGGACAACTTCTGTTGGAATCCTCCACATATATGCTAACTTGTTTTGGATCTTTGTTAGGTATAGTGCAAATACGTTGTTGTTAAGTTTCTTCTTCTTGGGATCTAGTGTCTTGCTAAGAGATGTGTAGCGCATTGCACCACATTTTCATGTCCTTGGCAGGAACAAACTGTATGTGGGTTCTTTCCATCCCATGAGTGTAATCAGGATGAGTATCCATTAATAGTGGAACATAGAGCCCCAGTATTGTGCGTCCTTGTAGTGATATAGAAATGAATTTAGTAGATATGGGGAACAACTCATCGATATTCCCTTCACGCACTGTGCCACAACTACTACTACTTCTACGGGTACTTCCTCCTTCCTACACTCGCACATTAACTTGCAAACTAACAGTCATTTTGAAAATCATGTCGTAGGATCATAAATGTCATTGATGTTGATTCCCCTATTACCCCTCTCTGCGCCATAGTTAGCTTTAGTTTCATCCAAAATGTCTTTCCCCTTAGTTTTATCCTCCAGGTATTGTTTTGGATTCTCCCCATCAGTGGGTATCCCTATTATTGTTGAAATCCAATCAGAATTAATAGGCACTGGCCTATCCATCCATAAGATTCATCTATGCACCCATGCTAACATCTTCTTTACACATCCATTGAATTTTTTTTTGTGACCAAAGTGCAGTATATTCAATAAGTTCATTATTCCTATATTTTATAGCCCCAGGATCCACTAGGTAGGCTCCAACAGTGGTGCACTTGATGGGCCTTATCTCCTGCTCTCCAAGTAACTCTGTGATGCCAAGTCTTAGAAATTTATTGTGTCATAAATGTCATGATTAGAGTATTTGAGGCCATCGAATCCTCCTACAATTTTTTCATCAACCTTAACACCTTCAAGGATTTTTAACATTACTATGGCTAGTTTCGCCTGTGTGCATTGTTCGCTCTGTGCATTGCATTTTGATCGATCCTTCTTTTTCCCTTGTGGGGATGATACCCCAACAGCTGGTATACACTGGCATTATTGAAACAAAGTTTATTTTTTATTCTCTAAATCCAAACCTCCTTTTTTCCTGATTATGGAGCCTCCCTTATCTCAAAAAAGAAGTCAAAAGGTCTTTCGAGACTTTCAGTTTTCAGAGTTCGACTATTCACAAAGTATGCTTTCTGATCGCAACTCCAAAATCTTGGTACCAAAGTCTCGAAAAGGTGTTAACGGCCTTCTAAGCCTTTCACATGTTCTTTTTTGGCCATCTCAAACTTAAACAACTTTTCAAGTCCCGACGTGCTTTCACGAAATACTTTTTTAATCATGATTATAATTTTTAAAACACTTAATTGATCGTTAATCAATCACAATTTGAGAAATCAAATAGTCGATCTTGAGTCTCCTTAAACCCCGATTCCCGAAGTTGCGAATTTCTTAAAAGCTAGTTCTATGTTTATTAAGAAGTAAGAAGGTTTAATGAAAATAAATCCCATCGCGATTTCATGATTCGGGATTTCTTGCGTTAAAGAGCCGTCGGAGTCCCGATACTCAAGTCCACAAAAAGTAAAGATTAACCTGTAATCACGATTAATTAAAGGGTTAAAACAAGTGGTTAGCACCTAAATACATCCCATCATGGTTTCACGATTCGGGATTCACTTGTATCATAGCTCTTGGGGATAGGGTGTTTGAAACTCCGAAACACGAAATCCTGAAAGAATTAAGTGCTTAAACACATATTATTTTAACATTAAAATGGGATTAAGGATTGTTAAATAATTTTTTGCGTTTTTTCATTCAAGGGTTCTTGATGACATTCCTTTTTAAATCCCAGTTTTGAATCATTGATATGTGGTAGTATCTATAACAGATTAATGGAGATATTTTAAACATAGAGTGCATATCTCCAGGCGTACCATTTCCATTAAATCATTTAATTTTTTCAGTACGATAAATTTAAGACAAGTTAAAGGTAAATAAAGGTCTATTATTTCGAATTTCATTCTCACTTTCAGACTAGGAGCGAGTTATATTAAGAAGAAATCGTGCGTTTCTTCCTTGCAATAGGTTTTCATTTAGCACAGACACCATGGCACCCATAAAAGAAACTAAAAGAGTGAAGAAGCAGGTGGAAGCTCAAATCCAGATGGAGATATGGTATCAGACACTACGCCACATGCTATGGATTCAATCAAATCTTGGAGGTAGATTTTTGAGAGTTTGGACTATGAAAGTAGGAATTGCCCCGACGATTTCGGGAATGAAAGGACTGAAAATAAACTCAGAGACATAGAAGAGTCTGAGCTGCACAAAATAGACACACGGCCGAAACTCATGCCGTATAATGACATGGTATGTTGGGCTTTAGATAAAACCGATGTTCCAACAAGGAGCATTCAAAACAATCAAGGGGTCATCGTCGGCTCGCTCAAACCTGAGAACATCCAAGTAATGTACAAAATTCCCCCTACTTCTAAGTACATTTAAAATGCCGATTTCATAGTGGAATTTCAAATAAAGGAGTGCACAGAATTCGATCAAACATATCCAAATATAATCAAAGACTGGTGGGAATTCCAGCAAGATTTAGAGCCGATACCCATGGAAGCTATGCCACAACTTCGTTAAACGAATACATGGTTTACATATCCATGATGCTATGTAGAATATTTCGGAAGAAAAGACCTACCCATTTCCTGACAGAATGGGTGCCACTTATACATGAAGTAGTCGATGGTTACAGTTTCAATTGGGGTAAAATTTTATCTGACAATCTAGCTAGTGAGGTTGTAGAGTACCAAACAACAAAATTGAAAGGCTGACCTGCATATTTTTACATGTCTACCTATATTATGGATACGGTTTTTTACAAGACTCCATTCCCTTTGATGAGATGGAGTTGGAACCCAGCCTGTGCAGAGCCCATTCATGTTTATCATTCTAAGCTATGGGAGGAAAATGTTAAAGATGTATTTTACGAAATCTGCCACAATGTAGTGATACCTATGCACCAAATTTTGTATGGCTATGCACCCCCTCGTATTTCAGATAAAATCATGGAAAATATCAAGGCGATCACAGATTGGTTTATACAAGAGGGTTTCTCCTATGTCAGGGTTTTCGGTGCTCGATTCCTCCTCACACACTTCTGAACTTCCTCCCCGAAAGACTGGTGTGCAGGGAGGTGGCCTACCAAATAATAACAAGTGGCATCGACACTTAATTGAAAGAATCTCATAAGAAGTTCTAGCCACTTTTTCCTGTACAGATTGGGAAGTGTTCACTACATAGCTTTGGTCATTCCAAGGATGAAGCTGCAGCATTAGAAGACATCAAATTGGTAGATATTGAAGTCAGAAAGCATGACCCTTATCAAATTGTAGGAAATCATCTTGCTCACTCCAATATGAATATGTATGAACATGAAGCCTCTCTCTGCGACAACTTGTTCAAGGGAGCCAGGACCTATGAAGAATTATTAGACAAAGTTCTGGCATTATCACCCGAACTACAGACCAACTTTATGACTTTCCAGAAGCATCGGTGAAGCGGTTTTCCAAAGATATTACAAGAAGGATCAATGACCCCTCCTCCATCTCAAGGAAGTGTCCCCGCAGGTTTCATATCAAAGGATCATGATAAAGAGACTGTAGAAGAAAATCCAAAGAAGACTGAAGTGTCCTCACAAAAAGCATAAGCTTCACAATCAAAGAATCCAGGGTCTGAAACAAGTTCTAAATCCGAGAATCCTTCAAAGTCGAGTCAAATGATTCCACCTTCATCATCAACTATTCCTATTGATATCCCCAAAATAGTAGGAGAAATTCAATCTTCAGAATTGGGCAGCCCTATTGCATCATTAACTCCTATACAATCAACTTTTAGAATCCCCCATCTGCAAGTCATGTATGCAAGTGACCTTAATCCTATCTCTAGAGAAGAGATACCTCCCTCTGAATACTTTTTCAGTAATAAAAGGAAGACATTATTAAAGAAGGAAATGCATCTAAGAAAAGGTACAATGGTGAAGAAACAAAGAGTGCTCGTAGATGGGAAAAACCTAGAAGAGAAAGACTTCACCACATAAGTAGAAGGCTCTATGGGAGCTTTGGCAACTGCCAATTTATTTTTATATAAATCTCTGGAAACAAGGCTGAAGCAGAAAAATCAAATGATAGCTCAGTTGCAAGACCAAATAAGGCACACAGAAAATAATATTTAAGAGGAGGTAAACCAAAGAGTTGAAAATGCCAGGAATGTTGATAGACAGTAGATGCAATTGTTGAAATCTAATTTAGATGAAGAAAACAAGAAGATGCAAATGAGTCAAGTACAGGTTATTCATTAGGAGGAATTAGTGATAAAGCTACAGGATGAGTTGAATTCTATTGAAGGACAAGTTTTCAATATAAAATAATTTCAAGCCCAAGCACTAGAGGTGGATGAGAAACTTCAAGCAGAACAAAAAAACATGATTTCTAATACAAAAACCATTCAAAACTATTTCCTAGAAATAAGACACTCACTGGATAACATTACTTTCAAGGTGAAAGAGGCTACAACATCTTGCACTTCTTTTCAAAAGGTAGTAGCATTTTCAGCTAGAGAGGAAGTACCAACAATTCCGAAGCTGACTGTAGAAGAATAGATCATGGGAGATATCGTATTAAAAACATGAGAGACCAATATTGTCGAAAGCCAAAAAAATGGTAAGAGAAGTTAAGAAAGAATATGAAGAAGTGTTTGATTAGCTAGATACAAAAATGCTGGGCATTGGTGAAGGTGATTTTCTTGGGATATTAGGACAAATCAATGTTGTGAGGCACCAACTGCATATCAAGGAGAGTTGGAATGAATCCCAACTTGACATATCACAATTGAATAAGCTTAACATCGCCCAAATGGATAAATGGATAATAAAAACAAATCTACAGTTGTAGTCAACAAAGTTTGAGAAAGTAAAGATATAAGATAGGCTACCCCAAATTCAGAGAAAGTTGTATGTGTTTGAAGCAAAGGATACGATAGAACCTTCTAGAATTTTGGCGCAGTTTCTTGGCAGGTGCATCGAGTGTGTTGGGCCGAGTGAATGAATCACTTCAAAGAAATGATGAAATAACACAAGTATGCTCGTTTTTGTCCAACTGTTAGAAAATAAAAGGTAACCGAGCAAAATGGTTCAAATTCTACATTTTGTAACCGTTAGCATGGAGGAGATTAGGAGACTGTAATGTCCCCCACCTCTTAGAGAGGTAATGAGGAGACTCAGTGACCTGGGCACCCCCACTAGGTCATAGTCTCACACTGNGCTATTTCTCTTGAGCATTCAGTTTGGGGGTTTTGCTGTACAAACCCTTGCGAGCAACTCAGTGGTGAAATATCCACTCACCTTGTTCCGCAGCTTGGTCTCGGGGATGAAGTACTCCTCCACACCATTCTAGTCTCAGCCCATCTCCATCTAGTGCTTCAGGAGGTGTAGGACCATCATTTTGAGGGATTTTCTGGAGGGTTATCATCATTCTACATCTATCTGCAGATTGGGATGTCTTGGAGCCATAGGGGACGTCCGGTGATTCAGTAAAACTCAGATCTAGGGAGATCTACTTGAGATCTGAGCCTAAAACTTCTCCCACAGGGTTCTCATAGCCCAATCTACATTCTTGGAGAGTTTCGTAGCATTTGGAGGCCTCCTTCATCAGGGCCGAACCTGCTAAGGTTTCAGTCATCCAGTGGGGTGCACCATTCAGTGGAGATTTCAGATCTACAGCGATTGAGAGGGATCTTGGAGATTCAGGCACCTGGGTTATTCTTACCATCACCCGATCTATATTATTGGAGAGTTTCAGGTCATTTGGAGATCT
>JASDQU010100145.1:97676-135412 GCA_032191745.1 Picea mariana | reverse complement strand
TTCTACATCTTGAATATATTGTGATCTCCATGTGTTTATGAATCTTGTATGCACTTAATAACTCAATAAATCAGTAGTAGTTAGTGATTCCAAGAAAGATTTTGTCTTGGGATCATTACAGAGACTACCAACCGTCTAGGGTTGATGATTTTCTTGTATAAATACAATTTTGAAAGTGATACGAAAGACTTTTTTTGGGCCGGTTGCAGTAGAAAAGTTCTTCATTTTGCCAAAATTAATACAAATGCAAGTTGGAGATTTCAAACCTCGTCAAGTTTGATTTATGTGTTCTTCTGTTATTTCATATTTAACATCATTTCTTATGTATCTTTGATGAATTCTTAGCTGAAATTTAGTACAACCTCTATTGTGGTGATTGAATTTTTTAGTGATCTAATCATTTGTAGTTTTTACTCTGTATAGGTTATCAACACTTACAAGACCTGTGAATGACTTAGATTTTTATATCTGATGCTTCATTAAAGTTTGTTCCTTGTCTATTTTCTTCTTCTGTCATAATGTGATATTATTCCTTGTTTGAAGCCTCACATTGTTCCACAAATTTATGTTTTCTTCCATTCCATTCATGGTTTTCAGTTTAACTCAAATACGGAAAATGACCTTTGATGTTGCTACACTGTAAATTCAAAATTCAGAATTTTTTCTTATATAATCTAAAAAATAAGCAATAACTTAAAAAACAACCAATCCTTAAGACTGTCCTCTTCCATGACTGTACCAGTTACGAGACAACCCAATATTGAACCTGGTCTTACAGATCATACCAATATTGCCTTAAGTCTTTTCAACACTATCTTGAAAACTGCCACCACCCGGGTTGAACTTGAACGTTCATGGGCAGACATTGAGCATGACATTAGTGTCTAGGAACAATTGGAAGCTAGCCCAAGACAACTTAGGAATCAACCATAGCTATTTTTCCTTTTAAAGAGTTTTTTTCCTCTTCTTTTATCATAGAACCTCTTTTTGGATTCCTAGACTTTATACTCCCAATCCTTGAGTATAAACTCTGGGACAACATCTTTTTGGCATTGTTGTCGGGGAACGAAGAGACGAAATTATTTTCCCTAGGAAATGGCATTTATAAGTTTCCCTCTTTGATAGTGAACAAAGAGTGAAGACCTTTTTAAAGGCTCAGTTATTATTCACTTGGTGAATCCATGTTTAAGTAAGCTGGCATCCACTCTAAGGAGCACTATACAAAACCCATATGATAAGCAAACCAAGCTTGTTTCTGATCCCAAAAAAATACTAAAAACAAGAGGTTTCCTTAAGAAAACTACTGTGGCCTACCAACCTAAATACACATACCCTAAAGCTAAGATTACACTTGAAATGATAACTTCACAAGAAGTTCCCACCCAAACCCTTTCCGTAGAAACATTGGCTAAAGCAGTCGAAACTGAGACCACAAACCCATATTTACTGTTCCCAGAAATCAAATCTGAATCTCATCCAACTACCTCCTGCATAAGCAAAGGTGAGAAGCCATCAGTAAAACTCGCATTCATTGATATCCCACCAACCCTTCAGTTAGATTTCCTAACCTCACAAAGTCTCGAAGAGTATACCATATACTCATATTCCACACCTATGGGTTCTCCCATTTACATTTCTTGGAAGTCGAAGGAATCAAGATGCCATATCGCGTTCCCCCCTCTTTCAGTTTTTTCATCTCCCAAAGAAGCTAAGGGATCTCTATACATTTTCCAAAACTCTCTTTATAATGTACTAGATAAATTTGCTAGGATATCTATGACTGCTACAGGAGGAGGAGGGGGCGGCCAAGGGAAACCCCCACCTCCCAGGATTTTCTCCAAAGTAGCTACTAGATACGCCCCTTTGGTTCTCCCAATACCCCTTCATGATTTACCTGAGAACTATATGAAAAACCTACCTAAGTTTACCGGGGAAGGAGACCTAACTGCAGCTGAACATATCAACTTCTTTGACCAATTCATAGATATCCTCGGTCTCGAACATGAAGACATGTATTCATGATTATTTGTACAAACTTTTGAAGGGCAAGTGAGAAATTGGTTTCAAGGTTTTCCTGCAGGTTCGATATTATCTTATGACTTGTTATAAAACTCTTTTCTTAGACAATGGGGGGAAAGAAAGGACCACTTATACTATTTAATGAGTTTGGGGCATTAAGGAAGAGAAATTCCAAAATGGTTATTGAATTTATCCATAGATTTAATAAATTATATAACAAGATCCTAATTGAAGTTAAACCTTATCCACTTGCAGTAAAGGTAACCTTTGCAGGAGCTTTCGATCCCGATTTTGTACTATTACTGAGAGAAAGGAAAGCATCTGACCTTACCCGAATGCAAGATGATGTCATAGAGATTGAGTCAAATATGATGGCCTCTGGGAAATTAAAAACAAAAGTGGAAACATGAAACAAAGAGATTAAATGTTTTAGGGAGCAGGCATGACCCTCAGGATCTGGGAGATATTCAGATGATAAAATGGATGATATGGCTAGGATAATAAAAGAGCTATCAAATCAAATTTCAAGGATGGAACTAGATCAATCTAGCACAGATCAATTCGTTAGGAGAGATTTTAAAAGAAACCCTAATCCTCAGATACAAAAAAGACATATTAAAAATGAGGACCAAAAAGTTCAAGCCCCTTTAAAAAACGAAAATTTTATAGGAGGAAATGACATACACGAATTTGCGGATCTAGAAGGAGATATGAACAATTTGGGTGACGATTGTCTACAACCCCATTTGACTAAGGAAGATTATGAGAGGTCTCTGGACACTGAACAACTATCTAATAGGGATAGCAACATAAACAATACAGATGATTTTTCCTATCAAGGAATAGCCGATACCATAATGGCCAAGCTCCAACATAAGTACAATATAAGGCCTAAAAATAAAAACTTGGCAACTATTCCACCAAAGAAAATCTTGCCAAGAGGTGAAATATACAAGCCCACTCCAAAGGATTCTGAGATACCCAACACCGAAATAAAAGGAGTAGATCCACAAAATTCCAAAACAAAGGCAGCTGAGATCCAATATGGGAAAACTAAGGCAGCTGAAACACAAACGTCAGAAGTAAAAATAACTGAAAACAAAGCAATGCAAACAAATAAGTTGAAAAGGAAGGAGACTGAAGTGTCAGTCAGAGAAACCGAAAAAACTATAGGGGCTTTCAGTCTAGACAATGAGATTAACAAAATTAAAATACCGATACCTCTTGTTGAACTAACCAAGAATCCCATTTACCGAAAAAAAATTACCAGAATGATGAATTTTTCAGATACGGGAAGTCAAGATGACGTTATAAATTTGGAAGATGATAAGCCTAATATAAATTTCGGTCCACATTATGAAGGGTCCAGAAATACCATTGCTCCTTTCTTCATTACACTAAATGTGCGCAATCGACTACTACATAACTACATGATGGATTCTAGAGCCTTGCATAAAGTGATGCCCAAGGCCATTATGGATAGACTTGGCCTTGAAATTACCAAGTCGTACGAATACCTGTATTCATTTGATTCGAGAAAAGTTAAATGTGTAGGCATGATCAAAGACTTGGTATTAAATCTTCCACAAATCCTAGTAAAACGTATTATGATGGATTTAGTTATTGGTGACATACCTATGAAGTATGGTATTCTATTATCTAGGTATTGGGGTGCTAATCTTGGAGGATCCCTTCGGCTAGACATGACATATGCCACAATTCCCATTTTTGAAGGATAGTTTACCTGATTATACCGGGAAACACGACTAGCATACACGGTAAGTGATCCACATAGTCCTAACAATTACCCTACTTATATCACTAATCAATATTTTGGAAATTTTATTTTATCAATTGATGACGATATAGATGATTGTGCTAAAGATTTCACATAAAAAAATCAAACAGAAAGGGTAAAAGAAAGTGTATATAGTACCGAAACTTGGAAAATGTATTTCGATGGTGCTTCGTCATGTGAAGTAGCAGGTGCAGGAGTACTTTTCATAGAACCTGGAGATGGTTTAATCATTACTTTCTCTTATAGACTACAGTGGGACATAGACTACACAAATAATGTGTGCGAGTACGAGGCCCTGGTTTTGGGATTATAAGCCGCTAGAAAATTAAACATAAAAAACTTGGAAGTCTATGGAGATGCAAAATTAATTGTCAAACAAGTAAATCGGTAGTATCAGGCCAAGCACTTGAGATTGAGATCTTATAGAAACTGCGTCTGGGATTTAATGGAAACAAATTTCTCATCATTTAATGTCTATTACATTCCCTGTACATAAAATACGCAAGCTGATTCATTAGCCAAAGCAGCCTCAACTTTTGCACCCCCTGCAGATTTAAATCTTAAGTATCACATAGAGATGAGGCACAAACCTTCCATACCAAACAATATACATCACTAGAAGGTCTTYGAAGATGATGAAAAAATCACAAAATTCCTCGAAATGGTGGAAGACTTCGCTGAAACGCACATCAACCAAGAAAACTAGAATGACCATACTTGGATTATGCAAGAGGGTGAAAATACTCAATAGTTCCAAGASAAGATCGCAAATCATCGCTTGTTGGTACCAAAAAATAACCAAATCCCTAAAGKTCTAATTCCCCTAGAAAGATTATTTGACCATAATGATATACCATTGAAATCTACATTGCAGCCTCAACCGGAGGAAGTCAAAGATTGCGATATAGGCACCAAGGAAGAGCCTAGAATAGTAAAAATATCAAAATATCTTCCTTCCAAGATGAAAGCTAGATATGCAGATTTACTCGAGCAATATAAAGACGTATTTTCTTGGTCTTACGATGAGATGAGAACTTATGAAACCATGGTGATCAAACACAAGATTCCCTTAAAGCCAAGCGTTAAGCCTTTCAGACAGAAGCTTAGGAAAATAAATCCCATATTATTGCATGTGGTCAAAAAGGAAGTAAAGAAACTCCTGGATGCCAAAATAATTGTACCACTCAGGTACTCTGAGTGGGTAGCCAATCTGGTCCTAGTCAGGAAGAAGAGCGAAGAAATCAGACCGTGTGTAGATTTTAGAAATCTAAATAAATCATCTCTTAAAGACAATTACTCGCTACCCAAAATAGACCATGTTTTAGAAAAAGTAGTCAGAGCTAATAGGATTTCCATGATCGACAATTTTTCTGGTTACAATCAGATTGCTGTCAATGAAGACGATAAAGAAAAAACAACCTTCACCACCCCTTCGGGTACATTTGTGTATGATAAAATGCCTTTTGGTTTAATGAATACAGGTGCTACCTTCCAGTGGGCTATGGATATTGACTTCGTCAATGAAAGAGAAAAATTCATGGTTATTTATCTTTATTATCTGACCGTTGTTTCTAAATTTGATGAAGATCATCTGATACATCTCAAGCAAACGTTCAAGAAATTTCGCAAATTCGATTTGTCTTTAAATCCCAAGAAGTCTCACTTTGGAATGCAAGAAGGTAAACTCTTGGGCCATATTGCATCTCGGGACGGAATTAAAATAGATCCTAAAAGTGTCGAAGCTATTGACACTATAAATATTCCTAGAAATGTAAAATAAATCCAGTCATTTTTAGGGAAAATGATTTTTTTAAGGAGATTTATTCCGAACTTTGCTGAAATTGTGAAATTGGTTACATATATGATCAAGAAGAACACTGAAGTTAAAAGGACGATTGAAGCTAAAGAATCATTTGCACACATTAAGAAAATTATAGGTGAAGCACTTGTACTAGAAATCCCTGATTATCTCAAGGAATTTTTAATCTTCTTGTTTGCATCCGAACACACAATCGCAACAGTACTCCTACAAAAGAATGAAAAAGGTTTTGAGCAATCAATAGCATTTTTCAGGAAAATCCTCAGAGACACAGAATTGAGATATGACATAATGGAAAAGAAGGCATATGCTATGGTGAAGGAACTAAAGGATTTCAGAACCTATGTATTACACTCCAAGATAATTGCATATGTACCTACCAGTTCCGTTAAAGACATATTGGTTCAACCTAATAGCGACAGGAAGAGGGGTCGATGGTTTGCTAAGATTCAAGAATTCAACTTGGAGTTGAAACCGACAAAGCTCGTGAAAGGACAAGGCTTATCTAAGCTACTAGCCAAATCAAACTTCAGAGAGCTTGGTATAAATAATCTACAAGAGTATGAAGGATTTTTCGATATGGATGAACTCAACTACCAAATAGCCACAAGTTGTATGGAAGAAAATTTCACAACTTCAGTGTGGTACAAAGATATAGTATCTCATATGATGACCTTGAAATTCCCAAGTGATCTGGCTACATCCAAAGCTAGAATGTTGAAACTGCATGCGGTGAAGTACTGTATTTCAGAAAGCCAATTGTATAGAAAAGACCCTCTGGGTTTTCTATTGGTTTTCCTAGTCGAATCAGAGACCGAAAAAGTCATAAATGAATTCCACAAAGGGGTATGCGGAGGGCATCATGCATGGAGAGAAACGACTTATAAAATCCTGAGAGTGAGATATTATTGGCCTAAATTATTCGTAGATGTAAACGCCAAAGTCAGAGCCTTTGATTCATGCCAATTATTTGCGGGCAAGCAGAAACTCCCAACACTATCTCTCATCCCAGTTAAAACAAAAGCTCCATTCCAACAATGGTTGGATTTTATACGTGAGATTAATATGCATTCTAGTGCACAACAAAAATGGATCCTGACTGCTACAGATTATTTCACAAAATGGGTAGAATCTATTCCAACTAGAAAAGCCACAGATTCAGTGGTGATAGATTTGCTCGAAGAAAACATATTATCTAGATTTGGCTGCCCCCAAAAGATAGTTATAGATAATGCCCAGGATTTCAAATATATGAAAATGAATAGCTTTTGCCAAAAGTACCATATTATATTGGTTCACTCCATGACATACTACCCCCAAGGAAACAGGCTAGTAGAATCATCAAATAAAAGCTTAATTAACATAATTAAGAAGGTGTTGAACGAAAATAAAACATCCTGGCATCTACATTTGAAATACGCCTTGTGGGAAAACCAGAGAGGAACCAAGAAATCGATTGGAACTTCTCCATTCCAAATGGTATACGAGACTGACTTACCCATAAACCTGGCTCTACCTGTGATGAAGCTCTGGCAATATGAAAAGGAAGAACCAAACCATTTCACAAGAAGAATAAATCAACTGATTGAAGTTTAGCAGAATAGGGTCGAGGTTGACGAAAAACAATAGAAATATCATGACAACATGAAAGCACTGTTCGATCATAAGGCTAGAGATAGGGAATTCCTCCCTGGCAATTTTTTTTGAAATGGGACGCTAGGAGGGAAGACTCGACAAAACATGGAGAATTTGATCATATCTGGTATGGACCATTCAAAGTTATAGCTTCTGAAGGGAAGAACTCTTTTCTGTTAGAAAATTTGGATGGTAAAATCCTCAACGCCCCTATCAACGGGCATTATCTAAAGCACTATATGGAATAAATAATTCCCAGTTATCCACTGTATATACTAGTTTGTGTTTTCTGTTTTTTTACAATTTTTTGGTAAGTTTTACTTTTACCGTAAATAACGCAGGTTAGTGATCTCCTAGGAATAGAGATATGAAAGGTTCAATACACTGAATCCCACAAATCTTAAAACCCTGATGCTATTCATGTTGTATTCTTGCAAAATTCTGGTCTACACCCCAAACATCAAGAAGAAGAAAACAATGGTCATGTATCATAAATACGGGGCATCCCGGGACAGGTTGTAAATAAATAATTTATTTAGATGAGAGCGAAATAGAAAATCAAAGGTACAAATTGTGTAGACTTCCAAAGAATATGACCTACTGCAAAAATGGTCTTATATGTATGAAGTTACTCGCTAGACGCATTATCTAAAAAACAATTGTTCGAAATGAATCACTAAGGCAAGACAAACAAGAACAAAAGAAATAAAGTGAATTTAAAGAAATTTTCAACAGTTGGGTTTGTGTTACAATAACCACGATTATGAAGTTCCAAACCTCTTCTGTCACCCTGTCCAAATCTTGGGTTACTCTAGATTCTTCCCCATGGCCTTCATAGAAAAGGAGGGTTCATACTTTGCCTCTGAAAGATGACAAATGAATCTTTAGAAAAAGGACAAGTCCTCGTGGCTCTTCGGACTACTACTGAACAAAAGTATGTATAAGCTAGTACTAACTCTCTTAGTTCTTTTAATAAGCTTCAAATGATGAGTATTTCTCAGAAGAAGATCCATAGAAATGAACACCACCCCTTAAATTTTCCTGCAAACTAAGATGTCTTGAAGGTCACAAGAAGACTTGTCCAAAGTAATCAAAGTGAGTTAACAAACCTCTGTTGCCAAAATTGTTTACAAATATCACCCCTGATATGCTTTATACAAATTGATTTCCCCCACTTCACGTATCTAACGAAAGTATAAGAAGGATGGTGAAAGGAAATTCACAATCGATTGCCCCCATCTAGTCCAAAAAATAGATGATCAAAGGAAATTCATTAAATGATTGCCTTCATCTCAGCATTTAAATGTGAATCTACATATTGAAGTGGTGAAAGGAAATTCAATGAAGGGGAGTAGATAGCTTCACCGGGGTATTGAATAGGCTTGCTGGCAGTGAAGCAATGTCTAAGATATCTGTAAGGCTGTTATACATGAATTTCATTGTACTCTGGTAACCAGTTTCCTTTTCGACCATATCTACATCCCAAGTTCATGCAGGACTCCCCGTTTTAAAAAAAACACAAAAATTACTTTGACTTGATGCAAGAAATATCTACAGAACCTGTTAGAATTCCTAAGGTTGTTTTGATTGTATTAAACAGACCCGAAATAATTTTCTAGAAAGGATAATTCATAGGAGAAACTAAGGTTGAGATCAACAAACGATTAAGTTTTGGAAGCTTTTAGAGATAAAGGCCAAACCTCCAATTCTATCTTTACTCGCTTTCTGAAAAAATTTCACAAGATTTAAGCAATGATTCCATTTACCCAACAAAGGCACATGGTCTACTATTCTTCTCATCCTGTAGGGAGACGAGATCCCTAGATGGAGACCATGTTGAAACAAAGTTTATTTTTTCTTCTCTAAATCCAAACCTCCTTTTTTCCTGATTATGGAGTTGCCCTTAGCTCAAAAAAGAAGTCAAAAGGTCTTTTGGGACTTTCGATTTTTGAAGTTCGTCTATTCACAAAGTATGTTTTCTGATCACAACTCTAAAATCCCGGTACCAAAGTCTTGAAAAGGTGTTAACGGCCTTCTAATCCTTTCACATGTTCTTTTTCGGCCATCTCAAACATAAACAACTTTTCAAGTCCTAACGTGCTTTCACGAAACACTTTTGTAATCATGATTAATTAAGTTTTAAAAACACTTAACAGATCGTTAATCAGATGTAATTTGAGAAATCAAAGAGTCGACCCTGAGTCTCCTTAAGCCCTGATTCCCGAAGTCGTGAATTTCTTAAAAGATAATGCTATGTTTATTAAGAAGTAAGAGGGTTTAATGAAAATAAATCCCATCATGATTTCACAATTCAGGATTTCTTGTGTTAAAAAGACATCAAAGTCCCGATACTCCAGTCTATGAAAAGTAAAGATTAACCTCTAGTCGCAATTAATTAAAGGGTTAAAACAAGTGGTTAGCACCTAAGTACATCCCATCAAGGTTTTGTGATTCATGATTTACTTGTATCATACCTCTTGGGGACATGATGTTTGAAACTCCGAAACACGAAATCCTGAAATATTTAAGTGCTTAAACACAGATTATTTTAACTTTAAAACGATATTAAGGATTGTTAAATAACTTTTCGCATTTCGCCATTCGAGAGTTCTTGATGACATTCCTTTTGAAATCGCAGTTTTGAATCGCCGAAATGTGGAAGTATCTATAACGAATTAATGAATATATTTTAAACATAGAGTGCGTATCTCCAGGCGTACCATCTCCATTAAAGCATTTAATTTTTTCATTACGATAAATTTAAGACAAGTTAAAGGTAAATAAAGGTCTGTTATTTTGAATTTCATTCTCACTTTCCGACTAGGAGTGAGTTATATTCAGAAGAACTCATGCGTTTATTATCTACAACAGGTTTTCATTTAGCACAAACACCATGGCACCCATAAAAGTTCCTAAGAAGAGTGAATAAGCAGGTGGAAGCTCAAATCTGGATGGAGATGTGGTATCAGACACTATGCCACATGTTGTGGATTCAATCAAATCTTGGAGGCAAATTTTTGAGAGTTTGGACTATAAGATTAGGAATTTCCCTGACGATTTTGGGAATGAAAGGATTGAAAATAAACTCAGAGACATAGCAGAGTCTGAGCTACAAAAAATAGCCACACGGCTGAGGCTCATGCCGTATAATGACATGGTATGCTGGACTTTAGAGAAAACTGATGTTCTGACAAGAAGCATTCAAAACAACCAAGGGGTCATCGTCAGCTCGTTCAGACCCAAGCACATCCAAGTAATGTACAAACTTCCCCCTACTTCTAAATACATTTATAATGCCGATTTCATAGCAGAATTTAAAAGAAAGGAGTGCACATAATTCGATCAAACATATCCAACTATAATCAAAGACTGGTGGGGAATTCTAGCAAGATTTAGAGCCAATACCCATGGCAGATATGCCACATATTCGTTAAACGAATGCATGGTTTAAATAGCCTTGATTCTATATAGACTCTTCGGGAGGAAAATCCCTACCCATTTCTTGGCAGAATGGGTGCCACTTATACACGAAGTAGCCAAGGGTTACAGTTTCAATTGGGGTAAAATTTTATCTGACAATCTAACTAGTGAGGTTCCAGAGTACCAAACAACAAAATCGAAAGGCCAACCTGCATCATTTTACATCTCTCCCTATATTATGGATGTAGTTTGTTATGTGACTCGATTCCCTTTGATGATCTGGAGCTAGAACCCAACGTCTACAGAGCCCATTCATGTTTATCATTCTAAGCTATTGGAGGAAAATGTTAAAGATGTCTTTTACGAAATTTGCCACTACATAGTGATACCTTTGCACCAAATTTTGTATGGATATGAACCCCCTCGTATTTAAGACAAAATTGTGGGAAATTTCAGGGAGATCATAAATTGGTTTATAGAAGAGGGTTTCTCCTATGTCAGGGCTTTCGGGTGCTCGATTCCTCCTCACGCACTTTCAAAATTCCTCCCCGACATATGGGTGTGTAGGGAGGTGGCCTACCAAATAATAAAAAGTGTCATTGGCACTAAATTCAAAGCATATTAGAAGAATTTTTGGCCACTTTTTCATGTACATATTGGGAATTGTTCACTACTTAACTTTGGTCATTCCAAGGTTGAATATACAGCATTGGAAGACATCAAATTGATAGATCTTGAACTCAGAAAGCATGACCCTTATCAAATTGTAGGAAATCATATTACTCACTACAATATGAATAAGTATGAACATGAATCCTCTCCCTGTAGTGATATGTTCAAGGGATCCAAGACCTATAAAGAAGTATTAGACAGAGTTCTGGCATTATCACCCGAACTACAAACCATCTTTCTGACTTTCCAGAAGCACCGACAAAGCGGTTTGCCAAATATATTACAAGAAGAATCAACGACCCCTCCTCCATCTCAAGGAAGTGTCCCCCCAAGTTTTGGATCAGGGTCTCATGATAAAGAGACTACAGAAGAAAATCCAAGGAAGACTGAAGTGTCCTCACAAAAAGAAGAAGTTTCACAATCAAAGAATACAGGGTCTGAAACAAGTTCTAAATCCGAGACTCCTTCAAAGTCGAGTCAAACCATTCCACCTTCATCATCAAATATTCATGTTAATATCCCCAAAACAGTAGGAGAAACTCAATACTCAAAATTGGGTAGCCCTATTGCATCATTAACTCCTATACAGTCAACTTTTGGAATCCCCCATCTGCAAGTCATGTATGCAAGTGACCTTACTCCTATATCTAGAGAAGAGATACCTCCCTCTGACTAATTTTTTAGTAAGAAGAGGAAGGTAGTATTAAATTAGGAAATTAATATAAAAGAAGTCACAATGGTGAAGAAACACAGAGTGCTCGTAGATGGGTAAAACCTAGAAGAGGAAGACTTCGCCACAAAAGTAGCAGGCTCTATGGAAGCCTTGGAAAATGCAAATTTATTTTCAGTTGACTCTCTGAAAACAAGGCTGAAGCAGAAAAATCAAATGATAGGTCAGTTGTAGGACCAAATAAGGCACACAGAAAATAATATTCGATAGGAGGTAAACCAAACAGTTGAAAATGCTTGGACTACTGACAGACAAGAGATGCAATTGTTGAAATCTAGTTTAGATGAAGCAAACAAGCAGATGCAAATGAGTCAAGTATAGGTTATTCGGAAGGAGGAATTAGTGAGAAAGATACAGGATGAGTTGAATTCTATGGAAGTACAAGTTGTCAATATAAAATAATTTCAGGCCCAAGCACTAGAGGTGCATGAGAAACTTCCAGCAGAAAAACAAAACATGCTTTCTAAGATAGAAAACATTCAAAACTATTTCCTAGAAATAAGCCACTCGTTGGACAACATTGCTTTCAAGAAGAAAGAGGCTACAATAGCTCGTGCTACTTTTCAAAATACAGTAGCGTTTTCATCTAGAGAGGAAGTACCAACAATTTCGAAGCTGAATGTAGAAGAACAAATCAGGGGAGATATCATATTAAAAACATGGGAGACCAATATTGTCGAAAGCTGGAAAATGACAAGAGAAGTTAAGAAAGAATGTGAAGAAGTGTTTGATTAGATAGATACAAAAACACTAGGCATTGGTGAAGGTGATTGTCCTGGTATATTAGGACATATCAATGTTGTGAGGCACCAACTGCATATCAAGGAGAGCTGGAATGAATCCCAGCTCGAGATATCACACTTGAAGAAGCTTAACATCGCCCAAATGGATAAATGGATAATAAATCCAAATCTACAGTTGCAGTCGACAAAGTTTGAAAAAGTAAATATTGAAGACATGCTACCCCAAATTTAGAGAAATTTGTATGTGTTTGGAGAAAAGGATATGATAAAACCTTCCAGAATTTTGGTGCAGTTTCTTGGCAGGTGCGTCGAGTGTGTTGGTCTGAGCGAAGGAAGCGGTTTAAAGAAATGATGAAATAACACATGTATGCTCTTTTTGTCCAACTGTTAGAAAAGCAAAAGTAACCGATCAAAACGGTTCAAATTATTTATTCTGTAACCATTAGAATGGAGGAGACTAGGAGACTACGAACTATCTAGGGTTGATTATTTTCTTGTATAAATACAATTTTGAAAGTGATACTAAAGGATTTTTTTTGGCCGATTGTAGCAGATAAGTTCTTCATTTTTCCAAAATTAATACAAATGCAAGTTGGATATTCCAGACCTCGTCAAGTTTGACTTATGTGTTCTTCTGTTATTTCATATTTAACATCATTTTTTTATGTATCTTTGATGAATGCTTAGCTGCAATTTAGTACAACCTCTACTGTGGTGATTGAATTTTTTAGTGATCTAATCATTTGCAGTTTTTCCTCTGTATAGGCTATCAGCACTTACAAGACCTATGAATGACTTAGATTTTTATATATGATGCTTCATTAAAGTTTGTTCCTTGTCTATTTTCTTCTTCTGTCATAATGTGAGATTATTCCTTGTTTGAAGCCTCACATTGTTCCACAACTTTATGTTTTCTTCCATTCCATGCATGGTTTTCATTTTAACTCATATACGGGAAATGACCTTTGATGTTGCTACACTAAAAATTCAAAATTTGGGAATTTGTCTTATATAATCTAAAAAAGAAGTAGTAACTTAGAAAAAAACCAATCTTTAAGACTTTCCTCCTCCATGACTGTACCAGTTACGAGACATCCCAATATTGAACCCGGTCTTACAGATCAAACTATTATCACCTTAAGTCTTTTCAACAGTATCTTAAAAATGGCCATCACCCGGGTTGAACTTGAATGTTCATGGGCGGTCATTGGGCGGGACACTAGTGTCCAGGAACAATTGGAAGCTAGACCAAGAAAACTCAGGAATCAACCATAGCTCCTTTTCCTTTTAAAGCGTTGTTTTCCTCTTCTTTTATCGTAGACCCTCTTTTCTGATACCTAGACTTTATACTCCCAAGCCTTGAGTATAAACTCTGGAACAACAGGCACTGTGTTCTATTCTTTCCTTTTTTTTATGCCCTATTGAGTCGAGCCTGTGGCCTGTTCTTCTTGATGCATCCATTTTCCCCTGGACGCATTAGATTACGTTCTTTCAACATCCTCTTCCAGCTACTTGACCTCCTGTGTGGGGTTTTTCTCTACCTCTACATGCATCGTGGTCGACTCATACTCTGGTGTGTGGATTTTTTCCACATCCACAACTGTTGGCATTTCATTTTTTTCAGTTTGTGGCACCCGGGTACTACTCCGTGTGTTTCATCCGATTTTTCTCGACGCGCCAACTCTAGGTGGTGACATGTTCACAAGATTCAGACTGCAAACCTCTAAATCTCTAAGTGCTATAAAAAATTCTCCCCCTCTTTCTCTCCCACTCGTCTCTGTGTTATACTCGTTATCAAATAATACACTGAGTTTTTTCCCCCCTTTTTTGGACTTTATAGTGGGATAAAGAAGTGACAGTTGTGCCGCATTGAAAGTTGTCCCATTTTCAATTTTTTTTGTGTTTCCTATGCACTGTGAATTTCTACTTGTTAACCTCTCTCTTGCTTGCAGTGTTTTTAATCACCGGTTTTCTTGTAGTGCACTATTTATTCTACCAGTTCTATTCTATCAAAACCTTCCATGCCCTCTGATCTGTTTTTAGTTTTATCCCCTTTTTACTTTTTATGGATTTTCTTATTTTTCTCCTTTTCATTTATTTTTCTCACTTTATCTCTCTTAAATTCTAATATAGTACACTATGTACATATATTACTGCATTTTAACTTTCTAAGTACTATGAGGTCGACTGTCCTTGTACAAATTCAATCAAATCCCATTGATCATTCCTTTTAGTTTTGTGCCTCCCATATCTTTCAACTTTATATATTCCCCGTCTGTGATAGTATTCACTTCGTATGGTCCCAGCCAATGCATTTGGAATTTCCTTGGATGATGAAGAAATTTACTGTCATATACCAAGAGTAGGTCTCCCTCCTTAAAAATCTTCCTCTTGATATGTCTATCGTGCAAATATTTATCTCTTGCTTTATGTAATTCTCGGTGAAATCCTACTAGAATCCTATATTCTTCCATCTCCATCATCTGACTTAGACATTCTTTTACTACACCTCATTCTGTCATGTTGGTAATCATTGCGACGCGTAGACCAGGAATTCTAATGATACCAATGCTTCTTGTCCATACACTAACCTGAATGGTGTCTATCTTGTAAATTTTTTTCATGTACTCCTATATGCCCATAATACTGCTAGTATCTTCAAGTCCCAATCGTCCCTATTAACATTGTAGATTTTTGTCAAGGCATTCTCTAGGGTCTTATTAAAGGCTTCCACTGTTCCATTTTCTTGAGGGTGATATTGTAAGAAAAACAAGACCATGGAGCAATACAATAAAACACATGTGGAAATAAAACAAAGAATATACACAATACAATAGAGACACAGATATACATGGTTCACCCGGTGTGGGCTACGTCCACCAGAGAAGTTTCCAGGTCCTTCCTTTATTACTATCAAACAAATGAAGGGATACAACCTACAAAAAACCTGTTGTAACTTCCTCTTCATTCTCTCACAGTATCCTATCTCAGAATACAATATTCACCATTATGCATAGCTGCAATACATTGCCCTCATAATAGAGGGCTTCCTTCTAGGGAAAAGAACCCTAATATAATTTCTACAATTAGATCTTTGACCTTATAATGAATAGTCCAGACCCCGCAGAGGGGGTAACCCCCCATTGCACTCCCCCATGTGGAAGAGTGTACATACTTCTGGGGTGTAAATACTTCATGGTGTATAAACACGGCTAAAAAAAAGGACCTTTGAATAAAGTGAAGATAATCATGCTCCACAACCAACAGATATGGTGTACTCTTCTGATTGTAGACTTCAAATTCCTCAATCATAGCCTTGATAGTACTATTGGTAAAGTGAGTACCTTGGTCACTCATCAAAATCCTTGGGCATCAAAATCTAGTGATCACTTGCTCAAACAGGAAATCTGTTGATGTCTCTGTGATGCAATCTTTTACTGGTGTTTCCTCTGCCCATATTGTTAAGTATTTTGTCGCAGTAATGATATACCTTGCTCCTGACCTTTTTTTTGAGGGGTTAATTAGTCCCACAAATTCTATTTCCCATTTTTCAAATACTTTCAAGGTTACTTGTGTCCTTAGGGGCATCTCATCTCTTCTATTAGGTTTAGCAACCCTTTGACATACATCACATTGCTGGAAATAATCCTTAGCATAATTTTGAATGGTCAACAACCATATTCCTACACTCAATTCCTTCTACGTGGTATCTTTTCTTACATAATGTACTTCAACTATTCCCTCATGAGCCTTTTCCAAAATTCTAGGTTTTTCATGTTCTAAGACACATCTTCTCAGAATGTTATCTACGCCCATCATGTATAAGTTCCTTGCAATCAATTGATAGTCTGCAACTTTGTCTACTATATTTTTCTTCTGCGCAAAGTTCAAATAGTGTGGTGCAGTCCCTATACTCAAGTATCCAATGATGTCAAGAAAATATTCATCAACTACTTGGACTGAAAATAGTTGTGCATCAGGGAAGTTTTCCTCTAATTTTGTAGGTTCCTCACCATTGGTGATTCTTGACAGGTGATCAGGTCCTGCATTCAACTTCTCTGGTTTGACTATCACTGCAAAATCAAATTCCTGAAACAACATTAACCATCTATAGATTCTCCCCCCCAACACTAGCTTGTTGACTAGGTATTTGAGGGTTGAATGGTTTATAAACATTTTAAAGTGTTTGCCAAGTAAATAGTGTCTAAAATTATGAAGTACGTATACCATTTCTAAGCCTTCTCTTTTTGTAGTATTCTAATTCGTCTCTAACTCTGATAGTTTTCTTCTTGCAAATGCTATAGGATGGTCCAACTCCCCTACTCCTGGTTGTGTTAGAATAGCTCCAAGTGTTATGGTTGATGCATCCACATGCACATGAAATGTGTTTTCCCAATACAAGAATACTATAATAGGTGTTGTTACCATATTATATTTCAAGGTGTCTAAACCTTGTTGACAATCCTCATTCCACTGTAATTTAGTATCCTTCTTTAATAGTTTCTCCATTGGCATAGTGATCTGCGCATACCCTTTTATAAATTTTATGTAGTAGCTTGTATGTCCCAATGTTCATCTTAACTGACGCATTGATTTTGGTGGCGGTAAATTAACAATGACTCCAATCTTAGAAGGATCCACCAATATCCCTTGTTTACAAAGTATATGTCCCAACAATATTCCAAAATGTGTCCCAAAAATGCACTTCTTGATATTCAATGATATATGACACTGCCTGCATCTTTCCAACATCAGCCTTAACACCTCTACACGATCTTGCAATAGAATGTAGACTATCCAATCATCCATATACACTTCCAAAAATTGATGTATGAATTCCTTGAAAGCATCTATTACTACCCTTGAAAATATAGCAAGTGCATTATTCAACCCAAAAGGAATGACTATATACTGGTAGGATCCCCATTCTGTGGAAAAATTAGTCTTGTACCTGTCTTATGGGGCTATCTTGATCTGATGGTAGCCTGAGAATCCATTTGTAAATGAGTATGCTACCTGGCCTCCCACATTCTCTAATACCTCATTTGTGAAAGGAGTGGGAAAAGGGTAATGTAGGAAATCATCATTCAATTTCCTTAGATCCACACAAATCATTGTCCCTCCTTGTTTCTTTTCCTGCACTACCATAGGTCTTGTCAATTCAGATTCTTCTACTGTGTTTATGATACCAACTTTCAACATTCTGTTAATTTCTGATTTCACTTTTTGCTTATATATTGGATTCATTCTATAATATCGTTGTATGATAGATATAGTCTAAGGTTTGAGACTTATATTCATCTCTCCTATCTCTCCTGCTATGCCTTCCATATCTGTAAAGGTTGTTGGTAACATGTCACTATACTGGCGCAGTAACTTTGTTATTCTTTCTATTGTTTTCTCATCCCACTAGTTCCCAATGCTGGCCATTTTGGGATTCTCAGCTGTCCCAATGTTGAATTTGTTCACCTTGATTAGTGCAACAAACACTTCTGATTGTAGGGATGGGCCTGCCTCCTCTTTTTCTCCTTTGATTTCTATAATTTTGATATTCTGTGGGTCATCTTCATCTGGTGCTTCTTCCTACACATGATAGCATGAAAATAGTTCTTGCACTGTTTGTCTATTCTGTTGTTGGTGTTCTTTTATGAGTTCCACCTCTAGTTTCTGGATGAATATTACCCCTCTTATATTCTTGAGTGATAAATACATGTTGGGGTTCTCATGTTCAAATGAGAAGGTTACTACAAACTTCCTCTGCAGTGTTGTCCATTCTGCAGTGCCTCTCCATAGTTCCTAGTCTACATACCAATTTTCTGGAATTCCTTATAGTGTATGAATAAAGTGATCCAGACATTCTTTTGGTGGTGTCATCGTCCATAGTATTCTACACTTCTCCAAATGCTCCACTAGTGACCCCTATCCATCATATCTCTTCTTCATTATGCTCTTCTTCTTTGTGCCGAATCTGATGCACAATAGTCATTTGCATTGATACCAGTCCTTAACTGTTTCCTTGTGTGCACCCCACCATATTGTAGGTGTTTCCTTGAGTGTTATGTATAGGGATAATAGGATCTGGTTTTCTAACACCTCATCTTTGTATCTTGTTAGGAATTCTTCTAAATCGTTGATGCCATGGGAACTGGGAGGTTCTCTAATTTATGTACCGACCCATCTTACTGCGTGGTCTATTCTTGTGCACCTTCTTGTGGACACTTCATGTAATGTATGCTACCAATTATCCAAACCTATATCTGAGTCTGAAGCACATGATGTGATGCCTCTCCAATTGAGTACTCCATTTGCATTTGGGTTAACATAATATTATGTGTGTGTTGTGGTTCTGTACAACTAGTTTATCTCTTCTAAATCTATACAAGTTGGTTCTACAAACCTTTCTCCTTCTAAAGGGTTTGATGGCACAATGACTATGTAGTCGTCTGATTTGAATTCCATCTTCCTTCTCTTCAAGTTAATTATTTATTGGTTATAAAATGACTAATCCAGTCCAAGCAATGTTGGATAAGGTGTTTTTCCATCTATTATTTCTGACTTCAAAGTCTTCCTTAGTGCACACTCGATCCAAGTCAATTGTGACTCATTTAAGCCTTCCAATTGGAAGGACTCTATTTTGGTTTTCTAGCTTCAATTAAAAAGGTGAATATACTAATGTGGGATCTCCCATACATTTCCATGTCTTCTTGGGTAACACATTTACTTCAGAGCCTAAATCTAGTATAATATCCCCCATGTTGAAATCTCCAATGTTGGCATTCAGTCTAAATGCTTTGCTTGTCCTCTTCCTTGTATGCAAATGTTTAACCATTTTCTGCTCTAGCTTACCCTATACCTCTGTGTTACATATTTCTAACATATTTTGTAACACTTTAACATATGATGGATCATTTAGTAGTTTAACACAGGATTTCATAAAATCCTTTATGCTACGTACTAGTTCGAAAGGTTGTGCTTCATTATTGTGATCCAACGATGAACACATTTCGTACATTGGTACATCCTAAGTATGTTGCAAAGTTGATGTAGATGAAATATTTGGCTTAAAAAATCCTTGTCTGGCTTGCTTGAATGTTTCCTTTTCGTTCTGTGTATCAAACTTCTTCTGTGGTTCGACATGTTTCTTCACCCATTGGTGTTGTGTTGGATCTTGTCTTACTGCGTTAGGTCATGTTTTAGCTCCTCCACGCATGACTATGTTGATATTTCTTCCATCCTCTCTAGCTTATGTAGATATTCACTTTACATTATGATTGTTCTAATTCCTCTTCTCTTGGATCTTCCCCAATAGTGTCAAACAATCTTTTGTGTCATGATATGATGCACGAAAATACATACATGTCGTAGGTGGAAGTGGGAATTCTCGTGCATAGTGTCTTGGCTGTTGAAAGTTACGACATACCACCGGTCCTATGCCTCTTCCAAAGCCTCCTCTACCTTCTCCTCCACCTATGTAGCCAACTTGATCTCCTCACAGTTCATTGTACTAAGGTACCTTATTATACCGTGCGGGATTATAATGTGGATGCATGGTATTGTACTACGGTTGCACAATGTTATATCATTTTTCCGCAGTGTTATATGGGGTTGGTACTTGGTTAAACTGTTGTGAAGCTCTCCTTGTCATCATTTCTTATTGCACCCTATAGGTGTCTGATGTTCTTTCCCTCATTAGATCTATTTTTCTACAATATTTTTTATCATGTCCCACTGACATGCAAAAGTTGTAGTATGAACTCTTAGGCACTGCCTGGTATTTTTGCATCATTGAACAATGATATGGATCATTCCCCTGTGTCTTACAGATCTCACACCATAGTATTGCTATTGGAAAAGGGTTTGGTAGTCTTGTTTCCATGTATTGCATGAAAGTTGGGAATTCATTCGTGTGGTGTTCTTCTGTTCTACATGTCATACACAAAACAACTTCTCTTTTGTCCTTACCCATGTTCTAGTTTAATTGATATGTTAGATTCTTCAGATCCTCCTTCAACTCCTCTATTTTAGATCTATGTTCTAGTATTGGTTCTCTTCCAGTTGTAAGGCTACATGCAAATCCTCTACATGATTTTGAAACTTTTGTTGTCTCAAAGGGTATTTCAGATGTGGTAGTAGTGAATTCACAAATAGATGTATATGCTTCATACCTGTCATGACATACTTCATCTTTCTCTTCAATCATTTGAATCTCTGGTCAATCTTCCAAACAGATTCTCCTAGTTTCTATCTGATCTTTATCATCTCATTCATGTACTGATCCTTCGAACTAGGATTCTGGAATTCATTTATCAATAGGTTCTTAATATCCACAATCTCCCTTGTTGTTCCTAGTGGGATGTTTACAACCAAGCTCATGTACCAATCTAGTGCACAGTCTCTTAACGTAATATCTAGATGTGCAATTTTTGTGTCCTCATCTATAAATTTTTTTTCTTCCCAAATATTCTCACAGATAAACAAGTGCTTCTCAGGGTCCTCAGATGCCTCTCCTTTGAATTATGGTAACTTCATGGTGGGATCATGTCCCGCCATCCTGAATGATGAACTACTACCTCTGCGTGGTGTAGATACTTGACTACTACTTCTTGAACTGACTCCTCCAATTGTTTTTCCTTGACTAGATTTACTTCATGCTACCTTCCTTCCACTAAAATTCAGTTGTCTAAATGGTGGTATTCTTATTGGTGTAATAGTCGCACATCGGTTCCTAGGTTCCACACTAACACTGACATGGATGGGAGTTATGCCTTCAATTTCTTCCTTTGTACTGCCTGTCTTCCTTTCATATGTTGCAGACAGTATTTCCTCAATCTGATCCATATCACGAAGATCCTCTACCTCTTCTTCATCACTTTCCAATCCCTCTCTCTTAGTTATGGCTCTCTTATTATTATTCATCTTATATTGGTAGGGTTCTCCATTGCGCACCTTTCCATTTTTTGCCATTATCTTCTTGATATGATCTTCCTCTATCATGATTGGGTCCATGGCTTCCTTATTTCCCTTCTACATTTCTCCTTCCATCCTTCTATCTCTAGTTAGTGCTTTCCCCCTTCCCCCATGCATGTAGGGAAGTTTAGTTGTCTGATGTCATTTTCATTACTCCTTTGTTATATAGTAAAATATTGATGGAAATATACATCGATCTGATATACCTACCTCTAGGTCCCTTCAGGATCTCTTACTCTGCTGTGCTGTAAGACTTCACGGTATCTACTGCAAATTCTATGATAAATATTGCGACAATATTATCTAGCCAAAAATCCACTATGCGTGTGAATTTATTGTATACTTGTTGTAACTGTGCGATTTCTATAGGGTTCCACTCGATTTTTCGGATCCGGTTGCTATAGTAGGAAAACCCCCTATAGACTACACCAGGGTTCTAGAGTGTAGGAAGATCTAATTGTTTAAAGTCTCCCACTTTTAACTACTATCCTGACATTACCCCACAATCATACATAAAAAGAAAAGTATAGGGATCCTATAGTCCTACCTTAAACTCTGCATCCGGTGTCGATCCCTTTGTGCTTGGTTGTTTCCTGACTACAAGTCTCCTCCCAAGGATGACCTGCATTCACAAAAATACAAACAAGAAACTACAAGGATGCATTCTATATAAGGATTAGTGTGTTAGACATGACAACAAAATGTAAACAAATCATAAATATTTAAGACATCATTTTGCGGGATGGAAAATGTATTTCTTTATATTAATCTCACAAAATTCGTCTACAACATGAGACCGACACTGCTCCTCAAACTCATTCCTAGGATCCTCTTAACCATGCACCAACTTCTTCCACGTCTTCTTCTCCTCTTCAGTTCTCTCTAGGGAAATGGCAAGGATTTGCAAAGGAGGAAGAAGGAATTCTGGCTCTAACTCACAATGTGGTTGCAAAATATTGGGGCAAAGGGGGAATACTAAAATGGGTCGAGTTTATATGCTCTTGTGCTTCTTCTTGGAATGGGAAGCCAACACCTTCTTTTATAGGACAAAAGAGATAATAACGATTGGGGTGACTGGCTATGGGCAGTCAACTGATTAGGTAACGAATTGAAAACCTGTATTCCTTTGCAATTTTCATTTTCTCGTGATGTTTTGTTAGTGTACATGGGTTTTAGTTCTGCAACATGCATTTCTACACGAGCAGTAGTGGTGTAGGGAGTGTACACCTTAAAAAAAATGGTTTTTTTAGAAGAGTTGTTCAGTGATGGCTTGGCAAAGATAGCAAGTAAGATGGCCTGATGTCAGGTATGCATGTCTGGTGCAATTTAGCGTTATAACAAATGCCCCCTAATGTGTGAGTTCAAAAAAGAATATGATGGTTGAAATACATTACAAATCTTCACCAACGTATGAAGCGAGTGAGTCTAGGGACCGGAGTTGAAGAGGTGCCATCTGCAAAATAACAATTTGTCTCACCGAGGCGGGCATACCCATGCTCGGGATGAAATAAAATCATGGCTGCCAATCAAATACACTGCAGATCCATGTCATATAACTATATAAAGTGTAGCCATGAGTAGTACATAGTGGATGTACATCTCAAAATCAAAATATCTACATGTATAGTATCTATCTTCAAGAATCCAATGACGCATGATGGTTGGAGATGAGGTCTTCAGATCTTGAGAAACAACTTCAAAATATTCAAAAATTGGGTAGGAGTGTAATATCAGTGTACGACTTCACTACCCAGAGGTCTTCAATGGATCGTTGGGAACAGACAAGAGGATCTCGGTGAGCATGTAGAGAACTTCATTGATTTTGAGAAAGGACTTGATTATTTTTTCAGGGTGGTTGGGCATGAGGAAAAGAGACAAACTACAGAAGGGATGACTCAAGTTTTAGTAAAAATTCCCTTGGATGAAAGCATGACAAAATATGAGACTCAGACAACATGGCATTGACATAAGTTCATGATGTAGGAGGCAATGCGAACTCTCCATATGTTTGGAAGGGTAACCAAATGGAGGAGGACACAACTTTATGTAGTGAGAACAACTTCATAAGGTCATATTGAATCCTAGAGCTTGACGAACAAACGAAAGGATGTGCTTTGTACAAGCGTGACTCCTTGTGCTGGCAACAAAAACAAAATAATTTTCCCTTCCTATTTTTTGGGTATATTTGATTTTTTTTGTCTTTTTCAATAATTTTTGAAATCTTGAAAAAGAATAAAAGAATGCTACGTTACAAAGGAGGAATGAATGTCGCAGACATACTAGTTCCAAGCACAAGGAACACATTGATGCTCAGATCCAGGGGACATATGCAGGGGAAGGACACTCAGGAAAAATCCTCCATGGGTCAAGGTGTCAAGACGCAGAGGAAAAGTGATACAAGGCTTGCATATAAGGCATGCTTCAGATGGTTCAGTTGAGAGAAACATAGAGCTAACATTAGGCCAAAGACGCAAGAATGCAAATGCGATTAATAAGACACAATGATAACATTGTTCGATGTAATTTTAATGAGCCCATAGAAGGTAAGCTTGACGTTTTTTCATTTTTAGAGAGTATGAATAAGCATAAAAGGAGACTCTACTGGGGCACGTTTTTAGAAGGTAGTCTAGTCAGCTCAAAAAAGGGGTAAACTAGCACTGAACAAACATCTATTCAAAAACATTTTAACGAGTGTGACAAAGACAATATCACTCGATGATATTTTCATATTTAAGGAGTTTGAAAAGAGGTTAAGTATGGGCTCCATAAGGGGTGCTATTCTTGACCAATTTAATGAGTGTGAAGAAACAAGGTCACTCAAAAATCTTTTCAATTTTAGGGAGTCTGAAAAAAGATTAACTATGGACTCTGTGGGGGTTCCTTTTTCATAAATTTAGTCCCTCAGGCCCAAAAAAGGGTTAAACTTATACTTGAGAATAATCTTCTAGAGAACTGAGGCCCCTAGAGAATACCTTTGTTCATTCATTTGACCATCTGGACTGAAAAAGGGGTAAAATACCGTCGGATAGACGTGCCTTCAAATTTTAGTTTGGTGAGCCTGAACGGAAACAAGATCACTTGGCAATATTTTCATGTTTAAAGGGTCTGAAAAGGGCTTAAAATAAGACCCATTGTTTTGGGAGTCTTGAGGGTGAGGTCAAAAGCGATAATGAATTATGAAAGTGAGGCTCAAACTCGTAATCAGGAACAACTAAAAGGGGACTTCCGAGCCTATAATCATTATCTATGACATGGAAACCAAAATGCAACCAGGATCTACCTAGGGAATCCATGTGAAGGTAGGCTCTACCACTAAATTACGACACTTATAGAGCAGGAGTGAGGGTCCTTTGTTTCAATTCGGTGGGATCGATTCTATGGCAAAGAGAAAAAGACAACGAGGTGCAACAAGTGGAGGTGGAATCCTATCTTACATGCACAAAGTTGGAAAAACAACTTTTTACCAAAAGACCTTTAAAAATTTGACCCAACTATCAAAATGTTTCCCAAATACCCAAAGTAACACTTATTGTAACATCCCCTGAGAAACTCAAGAACCATACTAAACGATTTTCAAGATAGAAAAAATGACAAAAGGGTCCAAAAAATGACAAAAAGGGGCCAAAAGGTCTATAAATAGAAGCTGGCAACTCATTATCACCATTGTAAATTGAGAATTGACAAGAAAGTTAAAAACACCCATTTTCCGAAAGAGTTGATTCCAAGAGATTCCATGGATGAAACGAACTTTTGCTTGGACCAAGTAATTACAAACTAGCCCTTCCTGCCTTTCATTCTTCCTTTTTTGCATTTCTTTTTGTTTTTTTGGGGGGCACTGACCTTTAAAGAGGTAGGCCCTATGTGTACGTAGGCTTTCCAAGAACAACCTGTGTGTGCACGTGGGTAGAAGATAATTTGACCGTGTACACATGCGACTGTTGCCAAAACAACCCGCATACATGCTCCAATAAGTGGAAAAAATAAAATGCAAGAGTTAACTCCATATAAATTTTTCATTTTGGAGGATGTATGTTCATTGGAGAGAGAGGGAGCATGAGGACATTGTTTTTTTGGTCTCAGAAGACCCTACTGCTATCAATGTTTTATCACAATGTGGGTTCTTAAAGTTCTTCTAGTGTCCGTTTATGAGGGCTCAACCTAGGTTGTTGAATGCTTTGATAGATTACTGGCATCCTGACGCCGATGAATTTATGCTCGAGGGGTAGTTGTTGACTCCAATGACTGAGGACATTTACTTCCTGATTGGTATCTCGAGGAGAGGGGATCCAGTCAACTTTTGTACTTTTCACCCCAGGCCTCACAACATTGAGGAGTTGATTGAACTCCATTGCGAGGTTGGTACTGAGAAAGTAGGTTCTCAGGTGCCTATACACAAGATCAACAACCTATCATTGAAAGTTATAGTTCTACTCATTGGGAAGATTACTAGATCCATGACTTTACATTAGGCCTCCCAGGTGCACATGCATTGTGCAGTGCAGTGCTTAAATGAACAGATTTTTGACTGGAGTACAACCATGTTCGATTGCATGAAGAGACAACTAACAGAGTGTCGGATACATGAACATTGAAACTTTGGGTTTGGGACTATTTTATGTTCCTTTTTCTTCGAGAGGGTACCCAATATCATTCTTCGAGAGACGATATGAGGGAACAAAGCCTCTCTCCCAGCATTATGCAGATGGGCTGCATTGTTGCCACGACAGGGGGGAGGGAGGGCCATTGAGGCCTTCAATGATAAATTTTTTGACTAGTGGTCTCAATAGATTCTGGTTATAGAGGAGTACCCCTATACCGGGATCAATTTTTCTAGAGATCCTCACATGCCTATACCTCCTAGAATAGAGCAAGGAGAGCTAGGTATGTTTTTTTTTCAAAGTTATTTAATTTTTTATTTCTTTTTATATATATCAATTTTATGTGTACCAGAGTATCTGACAACTATGTATCTTTTATGTACATATGTGGGACCAGTGCGTCCAACAGACTTCCTGAGGACTAGGCAGTGTCCTCGACCAGAGGCAGGACTAGCCGTAGCCACTGGAACAACAATAACAACAAGGGGGCCTCCAGTCGGAGTGGCTGAGAGAGTATTGAGACGGGTGGAGTGGAACCTCACCACGCTCACTCGTAAAGTCCCTATGGTGGAGATCGAGGATCTCCCACTGTCGATGCAACCTTATGTTGTTGGGGTTCCACAGACCTGGGTCCAGCTTTTTCGGTGTTTGGCAGATGTCGTTGTTCACTACACCAGAGCCAACAGGTCCCGCCCTTAGCTAGGCTGGATTAATTATGTGCCGAGAGAACTTTTTGTATATTTTTGAGGGCATAAGTCCCATGAGTCTTACTAGACATATTTTTAACACACTTGCGCCCACCTATGTACTATGATATTTTTGATATATATATGCATATTTACATATTTTTATGTCCTAATGATTACATCTATTTTACAAATGTATGTACATGTGCATGTGTGTTCATTTTCTTAAATGTGTGCAATATGCCAATCTAATACATGATTATCTAGAATATCTGTGATTTGATTCAATCTCCTACGAGCATGAATATACGTAATGTAATCAAAGCTTCATTCTAAGAGACGTACCCTATGGAATCATCAGTGTAGGGTAGGATCATAAATGTGGTAAACCCAATTTAACTGGGACACAACCAGCTGAGCATCTAAGTAGACCCGGAGGTGAGAGATAGCATGCGACAAAGCGTCACGAAGTAACTCTAAGATTGCATTGTATTCGGTGACATTATTTGTGGAATCACCTAAACAAATACCTCCTGAAGATAAAAACTAGCCCTAAGGTTTGAAAATCACACAAGTTGCAGAAGAAAGCCTCCAAGTGTGTTGGCTAGCGCCATCCACAAACCCAATGAACACCTCTGATTCACTTGATATCTACCATAGTGAAAAATATGACATAAAAAATGACACGTCCATAAGACCAAAAAGAAAAAAACTAAAAATGAAAAAATGTATATGAACTATACATATGTACAAGAAGTCACCAAAGGCGACCCACCTACGAGTAATACTTGTTGAGGTAGAGCCCATTTCTAGGTTCCACCAAAGAATTTCCCTCAAAGTCCACTAGATAATAAGAGCCCTTCTTTAGAAACTCCTTCATGATGAAAGGTCCGAACAACATGGGTTTGAACTTGTCTGCCCCAAGGGGGTCCTTATCTTGGTCATAGACCAAGACAAGGTCACCCTCAGAGAAAATATGAAGACAAATGGACCGATCATACTAACACTTGAATTTTTGTTTGTGAGCCTCATTAGCCAAGGCTACATCTCTACGTTGCTCATCAAGCTACTCAAGATATAATAAACACTCTTCAAGTGGTGAAGTGTTTGAGAATAACTGTTTTGCCAACTTTAGAGAGAGGATTTGGCACTTTATAGGCAAGATTGCTTCCAGCCCGTAAATGAGTTGAAAATATGAGAAATCGGTTGCAGTCTTAACAAATGTTTGGTAGGCCCATAATGCCAAGTACAACATCAAATTCCAATTTGACTTGGCTGAATTGATCGTTCACTATAGAATAGTATTAAGGGATTTATTCACACCTTCCACCTGACCATTCTCTTATGGGTAGTAGGGTGATGAATGTTCTTGTCTCAACCCAAGCTTTGACATTAACTCAGACATCATTTTATTCTGAAAGTGACTTCCATGGTCAGAGAAAATCTCTCTCAGGACGTCGAACCTTGCTATTATCTAGTTAAACAAAAAGAGATTTGTTGTCTTCCCATCATCTTTAAATGTTTCCATAGCCTCGGCCCACTTCGTGAAGTAGTCTACTGCTACGATGATATAACGGTGCCCCCTTGCTGAAGGGGGGGTGCATGTAGCATAATCAATCCCCCTCTTGGTGATGGAACCAACTGTGATGATGGGAAACATGAGAGTGGGGTGTGCCCTCATCTTCCAAGAGAATATCTTACACGGGTGGCACTTCTTGAATGATTCAACACAATCTTTGATTAATGTCGGCCAAAATTCACTAGCTCGTAGAATCTTTTGGGTTGTTTCCAACCCAAACAGATGACTGCCACATGTTCAAGTGTGGAAATCATTAAGCATGATTTCTGCTTCTTCATGAGTGAGACACCGACGAAGGAAGCAATCTACACCTTGACGATATAGAGTGTCCTCAAGTATGAGATAGTTCTTGTCATGATGGCGTATACAACGACGATCATCATGAGAAGAAGAAGTGGGGCACTTCAAATTCTAGATATAGACTAGTATATCTCCATACGAGGGGTCCGAATACGTGATCAAATACATGTCTCCTTTAATAGGTGACTCCTCGGGTATAACATCACCTGATCCGACTGGAAGTTCCGAAATGAGTTCTACGAAGACCAACGACTTTTTGGATTTTTCCAAAACAAAATCCAAGTCGAATTCCTAGAGGATAACTATCCATATGCTGATATTTCCACTGATTACACGTCGTGTCAGCATGTATTGAAACTAATTCACAACAACAATGACGGTGGTGTTGCGAAACAAGATGTAATGACAGAACCGCTAGACAACATGAACTGCTGCCAATGCAAGTTTTTCAACGTGGGAATAATTGAGTTCCATTCCAACTAGGCCTTGACTCAGGTAATAAATCATGTATTATGAGAGAAAATCATCCTCCTAAACCAATACCATACTGACAGTTGAATCTACAGTGGATTGTGCACATGGGAGGCAAATGAACTATCACCTCAACCTTTAGAGGATCGACCATGATCCCTGTTGTCGAAACTATGAACCCAAGAAGATGACCCGTTGTTACAATAAAACCTCATTTGTTTGGATTCAAGCGAATCTGGTAGTAGCCACATTGCTCAAAGATAAGTCGGAGGTGTGCGGGGGATCAACTCTCTTATGAGATCGTGACACTAAATCATCAAGATAAGCCTCGACTATGTGTTTGAGGTCGTGGAAATAAAAAGACATGTCCCACTGAAAAGTCACTCCAACATTTTTTAGACCAAAAGGAATCTTTTGATAAGCGAATGTACCCGACAGAAAAATGAAAGTAGTTTTGTGTTGGTCTTCAAGCTTGATTTGTATCTGATTATATCCCAAAAAACCATCCATGAAAGAAAAGTCCTCACAACCTGTGCATTCATCGACTATCTGGTCAATAAATAGTGTGGAGAAATTATCCTTTGGACATGCCTTGTTATCTTTCAAATCATGGAAGTCCGTACATACGTGAATCATACCTTTTTTTTTGTTGACTGGCATAGGATTCGACACCCATTGAGTCAATTGGATGGGGTAGATAAAACCATCTCTGAGTAGTTTCTCTACTTTAGCCTTAATAGATGTTTCTTTCTTAGGATTAACCGGACGAAGATTTTTCTGGAATGGATTGGCATCAGGATAAGTCATGATTTCATGTTCGATGATTCTTGGATCTATGCCTAGCATTTCCTCGTAAAACCAGACAAACACGTCACAAAATTGTTTAAATAAATCCGTGTAGATTAGAATCTCCTCAATGGAGCAGTGCACTCCGACAAAGATATTCTCCACTACGCCAGGGGTTCTGGAGATATCAATAGGTATCATTTTAGCGATGGTTTCCATATTTCCTTTAGCGTAAACAATGTGTGTATCCAAATGACTAATAGGACAAGCCCTATCTCTAGTCATAGTCAGAGTTAATTCACCTACTTCAATTCTTCTTAACTCTAGGAGAAAATAAGATCTGTGATGGAGATCATCCCAAGGTCTCTCCAGAATAGTCATTTCCTCAATAATCGCCTCGTCTGAGGGAAAGACTAAGTCTAAAGAATCAGTATTGGTGAGGGAACCTTAAGCCCAAATAGGCTCTAGAACTGAATTGAACTCCTCTGTGGGAATCAGATCGAGGTCGATGGAAGCTTGCTGGACTATAGAGTACGCAAATTCTTTCATGAACAAAGGCATGCCCATGCCATGGTGCCCTATCCCTTTGATCATGGCTGATGGAGAAGGAAGAGTCCATAGATCGTTAAAGTAAGTCATGCGAAATGACGCAATTTGAAATATTTCAACCCTATGCTAGTCGGGGATAGTCGATATGTACTGGAAATTGTTGGATGAAGGTGGGTAATCAAAAGTACCCAAAGGTGGGCACAAACCAACCCCTACGTTGATGATGTCAGGCTGAGGGTTATCAATCATTAGGACCGTGGATACCCCCGATGAAGGGTCAAGACAGGAGAAGGATAACTGATCAATGGACAGAATCCAACCCTCATGTGGAAACAACAAGACCCGGAAAAATGTCACGACCACTTCTTTCATAACATAGGTCCAACTCCTTCCTAACAAGATATTGTAGTCGAGAGACGCATTGACCACTTCAACCTCACTGCACACAGTATTCCCCCATAACTACACAGGGAAAGAGGGAATGATTCCATGTGGTCGGAACGAATGACCATTGAAAGCAGTAAGAAGAGTAGGTGAAGGAGATAAAATGGGTTGGCCAATGGCCTTCCAACATGCCAAAGAAATCACGCATATCGAGGCAACCTCATCAACCACCGTGCAGAAAATGTTCCGAGTAAACGTTTTTCATGGTGTAAGCCACTACTATGTGAAACACCACATGATAAGGGAGATGAGGTTTTAATTTGGTCGTATCAAGCATGATCATTCCTGGATTACAAGTCTCAGCAGATCCTAAGGCAACTAACATAGCCGTTCTCTGGGAAGGGTAGCTCTGGAGGACTCCCAAAGAAGACATTGCACAAGGGGTTTGAGACAAATCTTCCACCAAAGAGTAGTTCTCGGTGGCCCTTGCATTTGGGTTGTGGGAGGATTTCTTGAACGCACCTTTGGGGATGTGTGCCATTGTTTCTCCCAACGTATTCTCAATATGGAGAGGAAGAGGTGGGTTTGCTGCTTCTTTACCCTTCTCAGAAGCATTTGGAATTCCATAGTCTCATGTCCTAGTTGTTATGTCAACGCTACCTTTCATAATATACACATTCGTAGAAGAAGGATTACTCAAAGATAGAGGGGGTCCCTGACTGGCCCCTTTCATGCTCGAAGAGGCTTGAGTTAAATTTTTCCCATGTAGAAATGGGTTTGTTAACATGGTAGGCTATTGTTGTGTGAATAACTTCTGGGCCTCCGTGAGCTGAGGGCACTGGTGAGTCGAATGGTCTTCCGTGCAAAGATTACACAGATACTTCAACTTCTTCTTTTTTGTGGTACCTCCACCAACATTATTGGTAGGTTTCTTATCTCTCTTACCCTTATTTCTCTATTTCTTCCTTCCTTCAAGTTGTTGGGTGGCCTTCAGGTTTATCGATTGCACACTGTGTACATCTGACATTTGAGTAGGGGGGGCCGTCGAACCAGTGGTCTGGTTGGTCGTTGTCTGTTGTATTGACAATTGCTACAATTGATTCAATAGCTGATCAACAGGCTTCGTTTGTGCTGAACCAACAATACCATCGTCATGTGGTCCATATCTTTGTCTGGTCTTATTAAGTATCTATCGCGGTGCATCTGAAAAAACTTTGTAAAGTAAACCATACTGAGAGTAAATCAACTCTAGATGTTGAGCTCTCATTATCTCTTCTTCCTCTGAAAAGACCCCCGAGGTTGTGACGTCTTTATATAACTGGGGTACCAAAGACTTAAAGAACCACTCAAGTAGGAATGTTGGTGGGACTGGTACTTTTATCAAACTCTTCTGACATATCCATTCTCGGATTTGATGTGAGATATGGTCAAATTTTTTCTGCTCAAAGTTGGACATCAATTCAGTGTCGACATCGTATCTCACAGGTAATTGGAAATGGTTTAAGAAATCCATTGCCAATTCTCCTAAGGAAGAGTATCTTGAGTGGTCAATCTCAATGTACCATTTCATAGCACTCCCTATGAGAGTGCGTTGAAACAAACGCAACTGGACGGAGTCGTCTCTCAAAGAGTTGGATGAGCACCATAAATGGAAGGTAGTCACATGATCGCCTGGATATTCATTAGGCTTAGCTTCGAACTTTGGGATGTTAGAAGGAAACTTGGTTGGCATGGGAGGCCAATGTGGATTGTGACAGATGGGTTCATTTAATAACCTTGTCAATTCTGGCAAGTGAAGAGTTTCCATAAATGATAATTTGGGTTGTTGATTATAACTAGGGAAAAAGGAGCCTGGAGTTTGGCTGGCACCAGGTTGCCAGGAAAAGTTAGGTTGCTGGCCAAGGTTCTGGTAATAACCATGGCCATGACTAGCATATGGATTTTGTGCTTGTTGAGATGTCATCAGATGACTCTCGTAATAGGACTTAAAGGTCTAGGCTTGTGTCGCATTCCAAGGATTTTGGGAAGGGTTGCCCCCTACCGATATGACGGGCATAGCTCATGAGCCTTGCCCAAGGTTCCATTGGCTATGGAAGGGGTTTCCCCTGATCAGAATCCCTGACAAAGGACCTAATCCTTGCCATGGATTCCAAAGTCCTTATGAGGAAGGAATTCTTAAGTTTGGCCCTTGTGTAGGAATAGTACCCTACATAGGATTTTTTTTTCCATAATCAGGGTTGCCCCCAGCCAAGATGACAACTGAAGAGAATGTGTTGTTACCAAATGCACCAAACAAAGAGAATAGTGTCGAATATACCAGCATGCTATAATAAGGAAGTCCTTGACTACCTTCTCCAAATGAACTTTAGTTTGTGTTTGGCTCGACGAAGTGTTGGTGAGCACCGCCGACTGAAGGKTACAAAGGAGGTATATGACCCCCTCCGTAAGGGAAAGCATTATAGGGAGTGAAAGTTCCCCCCAAGGATCCTTCTAATGGAGTGTTAGAGCTCCCTKCCCCTACACCTAAAGTATTTAGAGTGGAGTAGGAAAGGACAGAGTTCATATCGAAGCCAGGCATCCCATATGAAAACAAAGGGCCTATCGCACTCTGGGTGAAGGAGAAGTGATCTCTGCCATAGACAGAATTAGACCATTTCCCAAGGTAGAGGCAGTCAATACCATGGTGGTCTAGACCAACGACGATTGATTAGGAGGCAGAACACCCCCTGTGGTGACACTCGTAGAGGGAGTATGAGAATTCCCTGAAGAAGTAGCAACATTTGTCTCCATCTCTGCTTGTGACACTACCCGACGCTCATAAGGTTTAATATGTACGACAATGGGTGTCAATAGATCATTTATCGGAGGGTTATATGAAACAAGATCTTTTTATTTGAGGTCGAAAATGGTTGGTTCCCCCGGAATCAAATGTTATCCTCTCGGAGATAGGCCAGGCTCAGTTTCTTGTGGCCTAGTCACCTCCAAAGACCCTTGTTGGTCTAGTATTCACCTTAGCGGTGGCGGGGGTGGCTTCAGATTAATGGGTAGTAGGCCAAGAAGCCTTCACGACCAGCGGAGATACTGATCCTCCACAGTGTGAGAAGATCAATGACACACTAGGGATTTCTATTAACGTTATAAATACCATCAYACACTAGAAAAAGCTCCTATGAGATAAGACAAGCAGATCACTAGATAGTTGGAAGAACAGTTAAACCAGCCAACACTAGAGAAAATTAYCGATGCAAGTGCAACTCGAATACAGAATCACCCTCAGGGTATACTCTATAAAGTCTGGCCCGATGTCTTCCCTAGGTACCATGGTATACCCCTTCAATCACTTATGTAAGTCAATAAGATAAAGGCAACTAAGTTGCCAGTGCACGAACATTCACCAGGTGGGTACAATCAACAGTCGGGTGGACCATAATGAGTAGGGTATCAAGCCCGAAAGATATCAAGGGTATCAAAAGCAAGTGTTCCGGAAGATGACTGAGGACCTCAAATTCATTTGAGACCCATGAAACTCTGTGGAAAATGCGATCAACGAAATCCCAAGATAATCTCTATATATGCGTTCCTCACTACACTTGGTCAGGCTTTGGAGGGGTTATCTCCGCTACCTTTCCACACGTGACCTCGTGTTTAGCCCCTGTGTTAGACGGGGGTCCTGGATAACTTTCACAATTATTGTACTTTCAAGCACTCCCTAGAACAGACTCTTATGTTTGTTTTTGTAGCCTTGAAGAGTTTCCTCTCCAATCCTAAATCAAGGTTGTAGCCTAGACTAAATTGATGGACCCTACAAACACAAAGTCTAATAATATGTTAATTAAGAGTTTATTTTAGTGGCTGTCTTAAGTCAAAGGGAACACAAGTGAAACCGGTGATGTTCTTTAAGAGATGAAAGAGAAGAGCATAAAATGATACTGAAAACAAACTACTCCTTCTTCAAAGATTTTCCAAATTAAACTCTTTCACCAAACTTTTCGTAAATGCTTTTCTCAGATCTTTGAAAAGAAAAACTTAAAAAAATATTTCACTCGACTACGAGCTACTTAAATTCCTAAGTATTGAAGTAAATAACTTAAGAAAACTTTCTTTTTCCTTGGTAAATGAAGAAACTAACCTAAAGTACTTTTCCAAACAAAGAAATGTAAGATTTTTTTTATTGTTTTATGCTTCAAAATAAGAAATTTGAAAGTGAATTCTTTTCTTTTCTTCTTTTTAAGCCCTAATATTGGCTCATTACCCCTTAATTGGGGCATATTATATTAGTAATGTTATTTTATTTATGTCGGCTTTAGGCCATTAGTTGTAATTATACCTCCTAGTCTCCTATATATACCAAGGAGACATTTTCATTTTGAATCATCTTATACTTGAAAATTTAAGTGGGGTAAAAGGAGGTTGCCCCCTCGAAGAGGCTTATTATCTAAAATTATCTCTTTTTCAAGGTGTTGAGTTCTTTTTCTGAGGTTTTTTAATGCTATATTGGTATTTGGTTCCTAACATATGGTATCAGAGCTCAAGGTCTTGGGGTTTCACTGCTACATCTGATACACCTTGGTATTTTCACTATAACATTTTTTCTACAATGTTTCAGAAGAAACATATTGGAGGATAATTAGTAGATGGATCAAGGTACATTGGGTTCAAAATTAATCTCCTGATGCCTTATACTTTCGGAGATACAACCTTTACAAGATAGGGTTCTGGAATCATCCTAAAATTAGTCATTGCGGCATTTTCACTATAAAACCTTTTCTGTAACGTTTCAGACCCTAAAATTCAGAGGATATTTACAGAAATTAGTAAGGTATCTATGGTAAAATGTTAAGCTTCTGGGTCATCTTAAATTTTTATATACATCCTATGTAAGATAGGGTATTTGACTAGTCCTATTGACTAGTCTCAAGAAGGTGTTCCAGGTAAAACAATCATAACATCTTCCTAGATTATCCAAATTGAGTGGGACTAGTTTCATTGGATTGTGGACAGTCTGTAGTATTTCTGGTGTGAGTTTCAGAATTTTATATCAATTATTTTGTGTGGGGAAAGCTATACAAGTGAGATCTCATGGAAAGGACAAAAATTGGCAAGTTGTGGGGAAGTTACCGTAAATTCCACTTGGCACATCCAATTTTGATCAGACCTGTGGCATTGCAGAGAAGAAATATCATAGAACTACATAAAAGAAAGTTTCATACCCAGAAGGGCTGAAACTTGGGATATACAACAGAAGAAATATTTTCTAGCAGAACCACCTCAAAATCAAGTTTCAAAAGTGATACTTGGCCAACATGCCACCAAAAAAGGGAATTTCTACACCAACTAAGCCTCCAGAAAATCCTACTTGGACTCTTGATGAAGGTGAAGAAATGTGTAGGGACATAAATGAACTACAAAAGAAGATGGAGTCAATGGAAGTTAAGTTGAATACTAAGATGGATTCGATGGAAGCTAAGTTGGATACTAAGATGGATGTTTTAAAAGGGGAGATCATGGAAGTATTGAAAATTTTCATAACAGAGAAGACACCTGAAAGCGAAAATGCATCCCATGAAATTCATGATGAGGACACAAGGGAGGTGAATCAAGAATGGAGAAACTCCAACTTTGGTTTGAAGACCAACCACATTCCTAAGATTGATATGAGGAAGTTTGATGGCAAGGACCCAATCACATGGATACTTCATATGGAGCAATTCTTTCATCTCCATAATGTGCCACATACAAAAAAGGTACGAATTACTTCTTTATATTTAGAACCTAATCAATTTGTATGGTATCGATGGCTCTGTTCTCACAAATCACTTTTCACTTGGACAGTTTTCACGGAAGAAATGATAGCACACTATGAGGATACAAGGAGCAATACCGTCTTTAGCCAATTGATAAATCTCAAGCAAAAGGGTTCAGTTACCGAGCACATTGAGAACTTCCAAAGATTTAATATAAATGTAACCGATATTCCAGATGATCACTTGATTGATGTATTCATAGGAACTTTAAAGGATAACATTCAACATGAGGTTCTCCTTTGGGAACCCAAATCATTGGAGGATGTATTTAAGGTGGCAAGAAATGTTGAAAGTAAAAATATGGCTATGGCTACTAGAAGGGCCAATCCTAACATCTATAGAGAGAACAATGCTCCTTCTTCTAAAACACCTCAACCTACAAGGTTGACACCTCAACAATTGTAGGAAAGAAAAGAAAAAGGTTTATGCTTTAATTGTGATAGCAAGTATAGTAAGGGACATAAGTGTGGTGAGAAGAAATTATTCTACATAGATTGTGAAGAGGAAGAAGAACAAGAACAAGAACCATCTCAAGATGAAAATGTAGAAGAAATTTCATCTAAAGAGTTGACTCCCACGATATTGTGTAATGCATCACGATATTGTGTAATGCATTGGCTGGAATTAACACTCCTCAAACCCTCAAGATCGAAGGATACATAAAAAAAAAAGGTAATAGTCCTAATTGATTCTGGAAATACTCATAATTTCATTCACTATAAATTAGCCAAAGATCTCAATTGCTTTGTATATCTTGCGCCAGAGTTTCAAGTAAT
>JASDQU010100145.1:64633-97566 GCA_032191745.1 Picea mariana | reverse complement strand
AATCCAATGGTTACAATCATTAGGAACAATGGATTTTAATTTTCAAGAACTTTTCATGAAATTTTCATTGGAAGGGAAAGAAATTGAGTTAAGAGGTATCATAGGGAAACCCGGTAAGGTGATAAGCTCTAACGGCATGAAAAAATTATTGAAAAAGGGGCATCAAGGCGTTATTGCACAACTATGCTCACTAGATGTTCAAACATCTAAGCCATCTATTCCTCAAAATCTCCAAAGGATCATTGATAAGAATTCCAAAGTATTTGAAGATATTCCCAAAGGTCTTCCATGCACTCGAAATCATGATCATGAAATTCACCTAATTCCTGAGAGTGCTCCTCCTAACATCAGGCCATACAAATACCCTTATGCCTAGAAGAGTGAAATTGAGCGCATGGTTGAAGAAATGTTAGAAGCTGGCATTATTAGACCTAGCCAAAGTTCTTACTCTGCACCAGTGGTAATGGTATTCAAGAAAGATAGCTCATGGTGTATGTGTCTAGATTATAGAGAGCTCAACAAGATCACTATTAGAGATAAGTTTCCCATTCCTGTCATTGATGAATTGTTAGATGAACTACACGGAGCAATCTATTTCACAAAATTGGATCTCCGTTCAGGGTATCATCAGATCAAAATGAAGGAAGAAGATATCCCAAAAACAACATTCCGAACTCATCAAGGCCATTATGAATTTTTGGTCATGCCTTTTGGTCTTACAAATGCACCTTCCACATTCCAAGGGTTGATGAATTCCATTTTCAAGCCCTTCCTTCGAAAATTTGTGTTAGTATTTTTTGATGATATACTAATCTATAGCAAGTCTTGGGAGGATCATGTGCGACATGTTGTTAAGGTGCTACAACTACTAAAGGAGCAACAAGTATATGCGAAACCATCCAAATGTTTCTTTGGAGTAAAGGAGGTAGAGTATTTGGGTCATATTGTATCTCATGAAGGTGTCAAGGTAGACCCTAACAAGATTAAGGCCATGATGGACTGGCCGATTCCCAAAATATTAAATAATCTTAGAGGGTTTTTGGGTTTGACAGGTTACTACCGCAAGTTTGTTCGGAACTATGGAAGAATAGAAGCACATTTAACGACACTAACTAAGAAGGATTCATTTTCATGGACTCCAGAGGAAACTAAATCTTTTGAACAACTTAAAGAGGTGATGTGTAAAGCTCCTATCTTGACCACTCCAGACTTCACAAAAACCTTTATTGTGGAATGTGATGCCTCGGGAAATGGAATTGGTGCTGTCCTAACGCAAGAAGGAAGGCCCCTAGCTTTTGAAAGTCAACCACTCAAGGGAAAGGACTTACACAAACCCATATATAAGAAGGAAATGATGGCAATACTACATGCATTGAAGAAATGGCATCCTTACCTAATAAGTAGGCACTTCAAGGTCAAAACAGATCATGATAGTCTTAAATACTTTTTGGAACAAAGACTATCTTCAGAAGAACAACAAAAATGGGTGACCAAGATATTGGGTTATGATTTTGAAATTGTCTATAAAAAGGGGAAGAAAAATGTTGTGGCAGATGCACTCTCAAGAAAGGATGAAGATGTTGAGGCCTTTCTTTGTGCTATCTCGATCATCCAACCCGATTGGATAATAGAAGCAAGGGATGAATGGAAGAATGACAAAAACGTGTAGACTCTCATTCAAAGGTTGCAACAAGATTCCAGTGCATCAAATACATTTACATGGAAAAATGATTCAATATGGTACAAAGATCGCTTATATTTATGTAAGAACTCCCAACTCAAACAAAAGGTACTATTGGAATTGCACACCTCTCCAGTAGGAGGGCACTCGGGATTTTTGAAAACCTACCATAGAGTCAAGCAGGATTTTTTTTGGGATGGCCTTAAAACTAATGTTCAAAGGTTTGTGGCAGAATTTTTGGTGTGCCAACAAAATAAGGTGGAAACAATTAAGACCCCGGGTCTTTTACAACCATTATCCATCCCAAGTTAGTGCTGGGAGGAGGTTTCCATGGATTTCATCACATTACCAAAGTCTGAAGGAAAGAGTGTCATCATGGTGATTATTGATAGACTGACCAAGTACGCACACTTTTGTGCACTCTCTCATCCCTTCAAATCTAGTACAGTTGCCACTGCATTCATGGATACAGTTCAAAAGTTACATGGCAACCCAAATATTATTGTAAGTGACAGAGATCCCATCTTCACTGAACATTTTTGGATAGAATTATTTTCTTGTTTGGGTACTCAATTGGCTCATAGCTCATCCTATCATCCCGAATCTGATGGACAAACCGAGATAGTGAACAAATGTCTAGAAGGCTACCTTTTTTGCTTTGTTTCTAATAAACAAATTTAATGGTTCAAATGGTTACCCTTGGCATAATGGTGGTATAACATTTCCTTTAATACTGCAACAAAAATGACACCATTTATGGCACTTTATGGATACCACCCTCCTTCCATCACTTCTTCTCTAAAAGAAAAATATAAGCTTCAAGTAGTGGAAGATCACATCGAGAATCAACAAAAAATTCTCCAAATCTTAAAGGACAACCTGACCATGGCACAAAATCGCATGAAACAACAAGCATATCAACATCGTAGTGAAAGAAGTTTTTAAGTAGGGGATTGGGTGTTTTTAAGACTACAACCATACAAGAAGATGTCCCTCAAGCAAGCCAAGAAGGATAATAAATTATCACCAAAGTACTATGGCCCTTATAAGGTGTTGTAAAAGATTGGTACTATGGCATACAAATTAGAGTTGCTTGCATCTTCATGAGTACACCTAGTTTTCCATGTTTCATGCTTAAAGAAGGTTATAGGCGACAAGATCCCGGTTCAAACTATATTTCCAGAACTTGACGAGGAAGGAAAAATCATATTGGAACCTGAAGCCATCACTGACACAAGAATTCACCAGCTGAGGAATAGATCCATTTCAGAGTATCTCATTAAATGGAGTAAACTACTAGCTGAAGATTCCACTTGGGAAGATTAGACTTTTATACAGAAGTATCCAAAGTTACTCAAGCATTGCAGACAACACTTGTCTGAAGGGGAGGGGCACGTTAAGCCCTAATATTGGCTCATTACCCCTTAGTTGGGGCATATTATATTAGTAATGTTACTTTATTTATGTCGACTTTAGGCCATTAGTTGTAATTATACCTCCTAGTCTCCTATATATACCAAGGAGAAATTTTCATTTTGAATCATCTTGTACTTGAACATTTAAGTGGGGTAAAAGGAGGTTGCCCCCTCGAAGAGGCTTATTATCTGAAATTATCTCTTTTTCAAGGCGTTGAGTTCTTTTTCTGACGTTTTTCTATGCTATATTGGTATTTGGTTCCTAACACTTCTAAAGAAAAAAAGGGAAAAATAACGACAAGTCAAGACCAAGAAATGACTTCAGGCCCAATCATAGATTGCAAGGAGTCACTGACAATACCAAACAGGCAGATCAAAATAGACTTGCAAACTTGTCTAAAAACCCTATTAAAGAAAACACAAGAAATCCTTTAATGAAAGGAAAGCTTTGCTGAGGTCAACCCTAGGCTATAGACTGCTATAACAGAGACCAGGGATAGATCAAGAAAACCCCTGAGAAGTGCAACTTCTGACAGGGAAGAGGATGACTACCTCTTCTAAGAAAAATTTTCTCAACATAGGCACACTACTGACACTTTAGTAGCCTGCGTATGTACATGGGTTGTCCAAAGGTAGGGTGTGTATGTATGTGCGCAGGCCCACCAGAGGCCGCGTACACCTCTGCAACTTCTCAAAAAAATGAAAACCAACAATCAAGCATAGGCAGGGAGTACTAGTATGGAAGACCAAAATCCCTTAAAGACACAAAAGCTTACAAAAACTCAAAAACAGTAAATAAGCTGATTCAAATCACCCAAAACAATATCCCCAAAAACCATAGAGGTCTCCCTAGTACGGTCACCAATTCTGCTATAGCGGGAAAACCCCCTACGGATTACACCAGGGTTCTAAAGTGCAGGCAGAGATAACTGTCTAAAGTCTCCTAATTTTAAAAACTCTCCCAACATTACCCCACAATCATACATAAAAATCAAAGTATAGGGATCCAGTAGTCCTACCTTAAACTCTTTGTCCGATGTCGATCCCTTTGTGCTTGGTTGTTTCTCGACTACAAGTCTCCTCCCAAGGCTGACTTGAATTCACCAAAAGACAAACAAGAAACTACAAGTATGCATTATATATAAGGATTAGTGGGTTATACATAACAACAAAATGTAAACAAATCATAAATATTTAAGACATCATTTGGCGGGATGAAAAATGTATTTCTTTATATTAATCTCACAAAATTCGTTTACAACATGAGACCAACATTGCTCCTCGTACTTGGTCCTGGGATCATCTTCACCATGAACCAACTACTTCCACATCTTCTTCTCCTGTTTAGTTCTCTCTAGGTAAATGCCAAGTATTTGCAAAGGAGGAAGAAGGAATTCTGGCTCAAATTCACAATGTGGTTGCAAAATATTGGGGCAAAGGGGGAATACTAAAATAGGTAGAGTTTATATGCTCTCGTGCTTCTTCTTGGAATGGGGCCCTAATGGCTTCTTTTATAGGCCAAAACAGATAGTAATGGTTGGGGTGATTGGATATGGGCGGTCAACTGATTAGGTAAAGGCCCAAAAACCTATATTCCTTTGCAATTTTCATTTTTCGTGTTTTTTTGTGAGTGTACGTGGGATGTAGTGGTGCAACAAGAATGTGTACTCAGACAATAGTGGTGTAGGGTGCGTACACCTTCAAAACAATGGTTTTTTTATAATATTTGTTTAGTGATGGCTTGACAAAGATAGCAAGTAAGATGGCTTGATGCCAGGTATGCATGTCTGGTGCAATTTAGGGTTATAACACCGATTCGTAGGATTATTATCTTTCAGTGTCAACAACCACTCCTTCAATACATGTGGGAAATCACATAAAAATACTTCATGTAGGTTATTAAACACGTACTTATCCAGATATTTGTGTGGTGTTAACTTCGGTTTTCTACTATCTTTCTGCGCAAATTCCAACTCCTTTTTTTTCAACCATATTTTGATATACGCCTTTCTTGGGCTACACGGTCTAAAAATCCCCCTCTATTTTGTCATTTTCTGCTTGATTCTTTCACGGATCCATCTCACTCAATCCCATGTAGTTTTAGCCAGCAACGAAACCATTTGTTAGTTACTTATCTCTTTCTACCAATCTTCGGTTGACCCAGGTTCAATTCTACTATGGTTTCCAACAAAACCCTCTAAAACTATCGCCCCCCTGGAAAACTAGAAGGGAGAACAATACATGGGGTGCACTACGTAGTCTAACCCGAGATACTTTTATGGGTGGCTGCAACACTCAGTATCTTTCAACCTAGGAATGAGTGGGGATATGGAATGGAACGATGTGATCTTTATTTATTTATTATAACATCCATCTATGCTAAGTACTCTGTCATTCTTATTCATGCATGTAAAATAACCATATCTAGCTACTTCATCAAACATTCATCTAAGATCTAATCATTAACAACAAACATATATCAATGAATCATTCACATAACACATAATCTATCGTGGTTCACCTCCTCCCGGGCTACGTCCACAAAGATATGGCTCTTGGGATCTTTTATTATTGTTCTATCATCTATGGTGCTAGACACATTACAATTCTCCGTCAGTTGGATCAATATATTTAATGAGGCAGACTAGATCACACTAGGATTCTCAGTCTATGATCTAACCCTCAAGATATACCTTCTTTTCTTTCTTCTGCTCAACAACTTACAAGACAACCTCATATTTATAGYCATTCTTACATTTTGGAATTACAACCACACCAAACCCTATCCAACTTTTCAAAGCCCAACCTAGACCTCTTAGGTACCTCTTTATACTTATCTTTGGCTTATCATCCATTATATCCTCTTACCAAAAACCTAACAATAACATGGTTTGGTCTTCTTGCATGCGTGTCTCGCATGCTTTCTTCCTTTTCATGTTCCTTCCTCTACATGTGTTGCTTTTCCTGCCAGCTATATTTTCCTCATTTGTGCTTTATTCTCCAAAATTATCCTCCTTTGCCTTGTCCTCAACCTATGTAGCCAGCTTGATCTCCTCACACTGCATTGTACTAAGGTACCTAATTATACCGTGTGGGATTATACTATGGATGCGTGGTATTGTACTATGGTTGCGTAGTGTTAGATTGTTGTTGCACAGTGTTATATGGGGTTGGTACTTGGTTATATTGTTGTGCATCTTTCTGTGTCATCATTTGTTCCTGCACCCTATAGGTTTATGACGTTCTTTCCCTCATTAGATTCATTGTTCTGCAATCTCTGTCATCATGGACCACTGACATGCAGAAGTTTTTGTATGAACTCTTAGTCATTGTCTGGTATTTTTGCAGCACTGAACAGTGATATGGATCATTCCCTGTTATAGCACGATTTTCCTCACCGTTGCTATCTTGCATAGAGGGCATTTTTTCCATTTTCCTATGTAGAATTATCAACCCCTTTTTGATAAATCCAGAGCCAAAACATATATTTTTCCACATATATGCTCCCTCCACTACAGCTCGTGTATATCGGGATTTGTGCCAGAAAATACAAAATGAGGTCAGGTTTCCATGTATCATAGTTGGACAGAGTTTGTTCACTCTGGGTTTGAGTTTTCAGCCTTTTTTACCTTGCCTATCCTTGTTTTAAAAGATATACACCCTTTTTGCCTTTACAACCACGTGTATATGCTTGCTGTCCCACTAAAAGAGGCGTATATATGCCCTTTTCTCTTGAACATGAGTGTATACCACTTCTCCCTTGCTTGTTTTCTTGGTTTAGTGACTGCTGGGTAGGTTTTGAGGATCACTGAGCCTTCTTGGGTCTCTGTGGTACCTGTTGAGATTATCTGGGATGACAAGAAACCTTTTTGGAGTTGAATTTTTGGGCAGAATCTTTCTCTTTGTTTTCAATTTTTTGTTTTTCCTTGGTAGTTGGGATATCTGCTTAGCTTCTTGGTATTCTGCTCAAGTGATTGCTTTTATACACAGTAGAAGTTATATATCAGGTCGCTTATCATTCCATGCATTTTTATTTTTAAATACATTGAAAATACAAAAAATAGGCATTTCACATTGGTTGGTATTTTTTTCTTTGAACCTTTACCATTAGCTTAGCACATTTAGCGAAAGATTGCATTTTACTTCTAAGTTGTAGAATTAAAATTGAAGATTGCACTATTTTTATTTAGCATATAATTCACTGAAAAGTTAAAGTTAGGCTTTGCATTATATCTATTTTTATTCTTATGCAGAGTCATGAAACCATAAGTTTCATTTCCATACCTCTTTGAGTAACCATGACCAATAAAATTTACGCTTTAAACTAAAATTGACTAGTCACGATTTTATTTTTTAGGGTGCACAAACTAGCCTAGGATTTAGTGCCTTGGAATAGGATTTTGTGAGTAAACTTCTCCAAGGCAATTAAATCAACTTATGTGTCTGAGACAGGGAGTTGAGAAATCCATTGTATAATTGGTAATATCAGGAGGCTCCGCTCACACCATAGTTAATCACGAGGTTGCGTGAAGTTAGTTGAAGGGATAACCCCTGGATACTCACCTAGCGTCAGAGATATTTCTATGGATTTATTCATATTTGGGGATCTTTCTAGTGCCCATACCTCTGTGAGAGGCAGTACTTTCAAAGTTTCAGGATTTTCTACCCTTCCCATATGGTGATCCGAACTTACGACTACTTTCCTATGCATCAGTTATACAATGGTTTATTATTTGCTTGAGTTAGGTTTCTCATAGGTTACTTGCAGGGGTTATTCTACGAGGGCCCTTATAACTGATTCTATTACCTCCAAACTTTAGCAAGGAGTCTCAGGTCCCTCCTAGATGAGGCATACCTTATTTATCAAGGGAGGCCACTCAACCACTTTAGCCCGTTTGCATGCATTTTTGGTCATTTGACTTTTTGGTATGCTATTTGATTATTAGTTGACCATAGTATTTTGTGATGGGTCTTTGTTATCATGGATAGTGGAGTTCATTTTTCTCTCTCGTTTACTACTACCCCCTCCATGACATTCATGGGGGAAAATCCATCTATTTTTTATAATGATATGTAGATCTACAACGCTTAGTCCGCACCTTGGGTCTCTAGCCATTTTTCTGTTGATATTCCTTCCCCTGTACAACCCTCTCCCTAGCCCACATATATGAATCCTATCATTAGACTCAAGGGCACGATGGCTCCGATGACTACTTCTTCATTTGGTATGAGTCGTGTCCCCGTGGGAGGATGGCACCATCCTCCCTACAGATCCAATACTAGCTACACTCTTTCAGGAGACCATACTCATATGGGTGCCTGTCCCACTTATTACCCCCCGCCCATGAATATTTCATCCTCCATGTCAGTTCCTTCGAACACTTTTTCCATGACAGGTCCTCAAGTACCCCCAGGCCTTCCCTACGAGGAGAATCAATTTTATAATTCAGGCTACCCTCTTTATGGAACCCCTTCACAAGGGGGCAACATATATCCTCACTCGAATAATACTTATCCAACCTCGGTCTCTCCACAAACCCCAGTGACGATGCTGGTCCAAACCTCATCAGACCATTTTGGCGTGAAGAAACACCTTACTGGGATAGGGCAAGGGGTACACCAAGACCTTGCCTGGCTTGCAATTTTTCAGAATCATTCTTTCCCCGGACTGTGGACTCAAATGCCACCATCAATCGCTAGCCCAATCACTGTTAGTCATACTGGTGCTCCATCTCCAACCTCTGCCAGTCATGTCGGAGATGAGTCAACTTATTCTACCAACCACGTCTACAACTTTCTCCCAACCTCTACTAATTATGTTGTGGGCATCGTTCTTTTTTCCCCGAATCATAGCCTTTTTGCGTCTCCCGCTTCTATTCATCATACAGGAGACAACTCTCTATCCTCTGCTAGTTACATCAAGAAGCCCAGACGCCTCAGACGTAAGCCTAAATTCTTTTGTAGGACTTGCGAAGGAAGTCACCTTACTCATTTGTGTCCAATTACTACCGAGATACCCGAAGCATGGGGTTCACCCAAGAGCCCTTCAAATTCTGAGACATCTGTGGTTTCTCTTCACAACACTCCTCCCTTGATCGTCTCGATGGTTCCACCAACACAATCTTCTCCCAACCTCACCCCCTTTGTTAAGGGTGAAGCATCTCTTTCCCCCACTACTACGCATCCTCTTTAACCTATAATTGAAGAAGTGGCCACACTAGTGAAATCTTTGGTCAACCTTACTCTCCCTAAAGAGAATGACACACCTTTCATCCATGTCATCAACATTCCACACCCTCCCCCTTCTAAACTAAAGAGATTTATTCTTCCCTCGAATTCTCTCCCTCCAAGTCCCAATGAGGTTCCTTTTGATTGGGACAACCTGATGGGACATCCCATTCCCCCACCCATGTCTTTTTGATTAAGAGACATTATTCGAACCATCGTGGAGACTGTATCCTCTGTTAGCACCTTCTCCTCCTTGACTTGGAAAGCCCTGGGTTTTCCCAAATGATTGTCAGCTATCTGTAGGATACTAACTTTCGCCAGAAGGCCGGGATAGGAGCCTTGTCCTCCCCTCCTACATTTTGATTAGACTCCCAGAACACGAGTCTTAGTTAGTCTCTTTTCCAACTCATTACTAAAAATTGAAAAGATCACCAAGTGATTTGTCCCTTTCACACTCATTAAAATTGGATTTCAAAGATCATGAGTCTTAGTTGATCTCTTTTCCGACTCGCTATCAAAAATGGAAAAGATAGTCGAGTGAACTTGTCTTCTTCACACTCGTAAATTGGATTTGAAAAGACGTCTATTTGGCACAAGTTTACCCCTTTTTCACACCAAGTAGAATAAAATATATAAAAAAGGACATTTTTTGGCATTAAATTGTGATTGCATCTCATGCCCTTGCTTGCATTATTGATCCTTTATCCAGTTCGTGCTTTGCATCATAAACCATGGCCCAAGCAGTTTACATCCTCAACCAAGCAGAGCCTTGTCTATATCCTTTGCAATTTGACACCCTATACCCTGGAGGGAACATCACCCTTAGTGTCCATCTCTCGCATGCATTTCCTTGCATTGAGCATAGGTATGTTCCACTGCTGGAACTAGTTTTTCTTACTTGCAACACTCGTTCCATCCTCTATATCATTGCATTCAATTTTTATGAAAAAAAACAAAAAGACGGGAGGGAAGGCAGTACTATATTATAATTGGCAGCAGTCGTGTCATCTTTGAATAGAGCACAAAGTTATTGAGTCCTTGCATCATCATAATTTTGGGTTTAACATGGCCTTAGGAAGTTGATCTCGTTACAAAATTTTCTCTACCGATTGGTTAATCTTCTAGCCACTATAAAGAACATTATGGATGCCTCCTGCATCTAATTGTCAAATCATTAAATCTGTGCTTCTAGAGTCCACCGTATGTCTCATGCTCTTATTCAAAGGAAGTCTATCAACCTATGTCGGCCACTCCTCAGAAATATTGACTTCGCATGTCAGCCATACCCTCAGTTTGTCTTAGAATCACATGATACTTTGGTATTATGATGCTCCCTAGCCCTACTTTCATCATTGGTAGGTCACCTTGAACCCAACAATGGACATTCCATCATGGATTGTTGACTGAGTGGTTTCCCTTGTGTTCGACGGCAAGACATCTATTCACACTTTGGGATTTGTGCAGTGTCTTGGATGCCATTAGCCTTATTGGCGGTTTCCTCGCCTTTGTCATATTTTTCATCACTGGCTGCTATTTAGCGAGTCTTTTTCGTGTAGCACTTTCATTTGGCACACGCGGAAGACGCACTGGGTCATTGGTTCGTGAACATGTTCTTCATCCGATCTCCACCAAATCATGAAGCTCCTTCTTTTCTCCTTGTGATGAATGATGAGATATGACTTAATGATGTCCTTTTAGTGGGTCTCTTTCCATTGACTTCATCTCATGTATTATGGATACAAGACTTATAGTTTTATGATTACCTTGAGGTTTGTAGTCATTATTGGTAGGCTCTCTCGCCATTGATAGATGGGAATACATTAATGTCTCTTATTCAATGGATCTCTCAAATGCTCGACAACATCTCCTTCATTCACATTTGTAGACATGTACTCGGTGCCTTGATACCTACTTTCATCATTGGTAGGATGTCTCATGTTTGTTAACGGTGTACCTCAATGACTAGTAATCAAATGATCTCTCATCGTGTTCGACCTCAACTCATTTATTCACAAGATGTAGACTTGTGCCATTGGCAGATTGTATTGAAGACTTGAAGACATCACTTTGTAGACACGTCTTTCCTGAGCTGTTGCTTCCATTTCATCGGACCAATACCTATTTGACTTTAGCGATCATGGGAGATTAGATTGTACTCCATGGTATACAAATATCTTCAGATTGATTTTGAGACTGGATTCACTAGGCCTTGTTCGTGACTATGAGAGATATTGGCATGTAACCACATTTATATTTTCCTACTCATGGCCATGAACACTTGTTGGTATATTTTCCACATGGATATGCATTGTATTATTGGCATAAATGTATGCAAAGTCAGTACATAGTGTAATGAGCAATTGAGATCGTCTAGCTGGTTCTTTTCCACTCCACTTCTACGTTATTTATAATGTATTTTGGCCATCGCAGATACTCCTCTGATCTCACACATTAGGGGGAATCTGTTATAGAAATATTTGCCTCACAATTGTTATCTTGCACAGAGAGCCTTTTTTCCATTTTCCTATGCAAAATTATCAACCCCTTTTTGATAAATCCAGAGCCAAAACATATATTTTTCCACATATATTCTCCCTAACTACTTTGCAAGATGTGTATATTCTTGATGCTCCACTACAACTCGTGTATAACAGGATTTGTGCCAGAAAATACAAAATGAGGTCGGGTTTCCATGTCACGATAGACGATCTCTGATCTTTGGCCTTCCATATACTGGAAACGTTCCGACTCAGCCCTTTAGTTGCATTTTGGAGGCTATAAGAGCACAAATTCAAGCTATGGAAAAATAGAGAGAAAGCATTCAACTTTGAGAGAAAAGTTACTCTAGAGAAACTAATTCATATTGAGTCTGCATCCCTTGGTCCCTCAAGTCTGAACACAATGTTCAGCCCCCAAGCTCTTCCCTTATTGTCAAGAGAATATATTTATCTATTTGCTAGGAGATTTCCTTTGGTGGAGGATTGAAGTGGTGGAGACCCAGTTGGAAGGAACTTGGTTTCTTGGTTTTGAACCGTGCTGACACGAAAGTCTGTAATGTTGATACTTTTGTTGATCAATTATTAATAGAAATACTCGTTTCCCATCCAATCAATATCTTGCGAATATATGATTATTATCCATGGGCATGTTTGTAATGTTTAATAATGGATTGTGTTATCTAATGTGCTAACTCATTTTATATATTGTCACTATATACTTGCATTGCTTGTTTGTTGATAACTTCTTGCAAGTGTAAGGCTTTGGGTCAAAGTTATCAATGGTGGAATGACAACAAATGATTGGATTGAGGTAGGCTTCTTCCTCATATTGCACATTAGTTTATATAATGCATGTTGGAATTGAGTTGATTTCTGTAGTCATACATGTCTGTTGTGGTTTACCCTTGGCCATAGAGATTTTTTCTCTTGTAACATTTTCTCGTGTCTTACAGATCTCACACTATAGTACTCATGTTGGCAAAGGGTTTGGCAGTCTTGTTTCCATGTACTGCACAAAAGTTGGGAATTCAGTATTGTGGTGTCCTTCTGTCCTACATGCCATACACCAAAGAACTTCTCTTTTGTACTTATCCCTGTTCTAGTTTAATTGAAATGTTAGATTCTTTAGATCCTCCTTCAACTCCTCTATTTCCGGATATGTGTTCTGGTATTGGTTCTCTTCTAGTTGTAAGGCTACATGCAAAGCCTCTACATGAGTTTGAAACTTCTGTTGTCTCAAAGGGTATTTCAGATGTGGTAGTAGTGAATTCACAAATACATGTCTATGCTTCATATCTTTCATGACATACTTCATCTTTCCCTTCAATCTTTTGAATCTCTGGTCAATCTCCCAAACATATTCTCCTGGTTTCTGTCTGATCTCTATCATCTCATTCATGTATTGATCCTTTGAACTAGGCTTATAGAATTCCTTTATCAACAGGTTCTTAATATCCACAATTGTTGTTATTGTTCCTGGTGGGATGTTTACAACCAAGATCATGTACCAATCTAGTGCGCAGTCTCTTAGCATAATAGCTAGATGCACAAGTTTTGTATCCTCATCTATGATCTATTTTTATTCCTAGATCTTCTCACAGATAAACAAGTGCTTCTCAAGGTCCTCAGATGTCTCTCCTTTGAATTCTAGTAACTTGATGGCGGGATCATGTATGATGAACTACTACCTATGCATGGTGTAGATACTTGACTACTACTTCCTGAACTGACTCCTCTAGTTGTTTCTCCTTGACTAGATGTACTTCATGCTAGCTTCCTTCCACTAATATTCAGTTATCTAAATGGTGGTGTTCTTATTGGTGTATTAGTTGCACATGGGTTTCTGGGTTCCACACTAATAGTGACATGGATGGGATTTATGATGCCAGTTCCTTCCCTTGGACTGCCTTTCCTCCTTTCACATGTTTCACCCAGGATTTCCTCAATTTTCTCCATATCACAAAGATCCTCTACCTCTTCTTCATCACTTGCCAAGCCCTCTCTCTTTCAGCGTCAACAACCACTCCTTCAATACATGCGGGAAATCACAGAAAACACTTCATGTAGGTTAGTAAACACGTACTTATCCAGATATTTGCGTGGTGTTAACTTCGGGTTTTTACTATCATTCTGTGCAAATTCCAATGCCTTTGTTTTCAACCATATTTTTATATATGCCTTTGTTGGGGTACACGATCTAAAAATCCCCCTCTATTCTCTAATTTTCTACGTGATTCTTTCACGGATCCCTCTCACTCAATCCCATGTAGTTTCAGCCAGCAACAAAATCATTTTTTAGTTACTTATCTCTTTCTACTAATCTTCGATTGACCCAGGTTCAATTCTACTATGGTTTCCGGAAAAACCCTCTAAAACTATCGCCCCCCTGGAAAACCAGAAGGAAGTACAGTACATGGGGTGCACTACATAGTCTCACCCAAGATATTTTTATGGGTGGGTGCAACGCTCAGGTTCTTGCAACCTAGGAATGAGTGGGGATATGGAATGGAACCGTGTGATATTTATTTAGTTATTATAACATCCATCTATGCTAAGTACTCTTCCATTCTTATTCATGCATGTAAAATAACCATATATAGCTACTTCATCAAACATTCATTTAAGATCTGATTATTAACAACAAACATATAGCAATGAATCATTCACATAACACATAAGCTGTTATGGTTCACCCCCTCCCAGGCTACGTCCATAAAGATATGGCTCTTGGGATCTTTTATTATTGTTATATCATCTATGGTGCCAGACACATTACACTTCTCCCTCATTTGAATCAAGATATTTAATGAGGTGAACTAGATCACACTAGCATCCTCAGCCTGTGATTTAACCCTCAAGATCTACCTTCTTTTCTTTCTTCATCTCAATAACTTACAAGACAACCTCAGATTTTATAGTAATTCTTATGTTTTGGAATTACAATCACACCAAACCCTATCCAAGTTTTCAAACCACAACCTAGACCTCCTAGGTATCTATTTATACTTATCTTTGGCTTATCATCCATTACATCCTCTTACCAAAACCCTAACCCTAACATGGTTCAGTCTTCTTTCATGTGCGTCTCGCATGCTTTCCTCCTTTTCATGTTCTTTCCTCTGCACGTGTTGCTTTTCCTTCTAGCTATATTTTACTCATTTGTGCTTTATTCTCCAAAATTATCCTTTTCCCCAAAATGGGCCTACGCCCAACACTAGGACTACCCACAAATATAGATATTGATTTCTCTATAAATTTGATGCCTAGAGCAACTCCAATATCAAAGACTCCCTACAGAATGAGTACACCAGAGCTGAAGGAGTTGCAAATGTAGCTTGAAGAGCTATTGAAGAAGGGGTATATATGCCCAAGGGTGTCATCTCAGGGTTGCCCAGTCTTGTTCATGAAAAATAAAGGTGGGATATTGAGATTGTGCATCGATTTCAGACAATTGAACAAAGTAACTATAAAGAACAAGTATCATTTGCCAAGGATCGACGATCTCTTTGATTAGTTAAAGGATGCATGGGTATTCTCAAAGATTTATCTTAGGTTAGTATATCATCAATTAAGAATAATATATGAATACATCATCAAGACCTCCTTCGGGACAAGGTACGGTCATTATGAGTTCACAGTGGTGCCATTTGGGTTATCAAATGCACCATGTGTTTTCATGTTCTTAATGAATGGTGTTTTCCGGGAATATTTAGACAAGTTTGTCATTTTATTTTTGGATGACATCCTTGTGTATTCCAAGTCGTCAAAAGAACACGATCATCATTTGATAAAGGTGTTACAAATATTAAGGGAACACCAGTTGTATTCCAAATTGATAAAGTGCTCATTTTATAAAAACATAATTCACTATTTGGGGCATATCATATACAAAGAAGGGATAACAATGGAACCTGAAAAGATTGAGGCCATTAAAGGGTGAAAACACCTAAGAATGTGACATAAGTCAGATCCTTCATGGGTCTAGCTAGAAACTATAGAAGGTTCATTGTAGGGTTTTTGAGAATTGCTCACCCAATCACTTCCTTGCAAAGGAAGGGGGTGAAGTTTCAATGGAAATCAGAATGTGAAAAGAGATTCCATCAATTGAAGCAATTGTTAACCAGTGCTCCAATTCTGAGGACTTTTGATATGAATCAGGATTTCATGGTTTTCACAGATGCATGCAAAGAAGGACTTCGTGGAGTCAATAACCAGAATGGATTTGTGATATCTTTTGAATCCAGAAAATTGAAAGAGCATGAAAGGCTATATGCCACTCATGATTTGGAGTTGGCAGCCATAGTGCATGCCTTGAAGAAATGGAAGAACTACCTCATGGGAAATAGGTTTGAGCTAAGGATAGACCATAATGGTCCGAAATACTTGTTTGACTAGTAAAATTTGAATGTTAGGCCGAGCAGATGGTTGGAATTCCTCTGTGAGTATGAATTTGATACTAAGTACATCAAAGGAAAAGAGAAGAAATTGGTTGATGCACTCAACAAGAGAGTGCATGAACTGCATGGTACAACCATTATTATGTATCTAACAAATCTCAAAGGAATAATTTCTGAGGCTGCAAAAGTAGATTTGTAGTACATGGAATTGGTAACAAAATTGCAGCAAGGTAAAATGCAACAGAAAGTTGAAGATTATGAATTGGGAATTCATGGAATTCTCTTGTACAGAAATAAAATTTACATACCCAATTCTCCTGAATTGAGGTATCGATCTTGAAAGAGATGCATAATGTAACTTATGTTGGACACCCAGGATATTAGAAAACCATTTCACTAGTAAAGAGCCAATATTATTGGTGAGGCATGAAGAGTTATATTGTTGAATACATCACTAAATGTTTGGAGTGTCAAAGGGTCAAGTCTGAGCATAGACACCTAGTTGGATTGCTGCAACCATTACGCATTCCTGAGTGGAAGTGGGAAGTGGTGACAATAGATTTCATCACCAAATTTCCTAGAAAAAGAAAGCAACATGATGGTGGTGGACAAGCTTACCAAAGATTCCCATTTCATTCCTATTAAGGTTTCTCACAAGGCAACCAATGTTGTTGATATTTCTATGAGGGAAGTAGCATGCTTGAATGGAATACCCAAGAAAATTGTGTCTAAAAGAGAACCAAAGTTTACCTCAAAGTTCCGGAAGGGGTTATTCAAAGGTTTCAGAACAAATATGAACTTCAACACAACTTATCATCCAAAGACTGATGGGAAAATAGAAAGGGTGAAGAAAGTGATATAGGATATGATAAGGATGTTTGTGATGGAAAAACCATATAAATGGGAAGATTATATACACTTGGTAGAATTCTCCTACAACAATGGGTAGAAAACATCACTTCAGATGATCCCATTTGAGGCGTTTTATGGAATAAAGTGAAACACACCAGTAAGTTGGGACAAATCAGATGGAAGAGCAATGATTGGGACATAGTTGCTCAAAGAAATGGAAGAGAAAATGTTCAAGATTAAACACAATTTAAAAGCTACCCAAGACAGACATAAAATCTATGCTCACAAGGGAAGAATTCACAGGGAATTTAAAGTAGGTGATCATGTCTTCTTGAATATGAATGCCAACAAAAGTTCCCTAAAGTTGGGAAACTGTTCCAAGTTGACAACCATATATTATGGGCCGTTTGAATTCCTAGAGAGGATTGGACCAATAGCTTACATGATTGCATTACCTCATTCTATGTCTATACATAATGTGTTCCATGTATCATTTCTTAAGAAATATATACCTTACGCTAATCATGTTATTGATTGGAATGTGATATAGGTGGAGAAATAAAGAGGTTTTCAAGTGCATCTGGTATGCATTTTGGACCCAAAAATCAAACACCTTCGAGATCGAGCCATATGGATTTGAAAGGTCCAATGGACCTGGTACGGTCCTAAGGACATAAATTGGGAGCATGAAGATGATATGCAAGTAGAATACCCACATCTTTTTGAATATTTTGAAAATCTTGCTGAAGTGAGAAAAAAAGGGGAGGGGATTGTAATACCCCAAGGCCGAGCCCCTATTGAATTGTAATGATGCTTAATGATGTTTATATGCTGGTGAGCCAAGTATTTATAAGTTATGAGGAATATATGTTTATTATGCTGGAAAGACTATATGCTAAGGCCAAAGAACCTATTTTTTTATATGTAATTATGCAGATTATTAATAAAAATGCATCATTGTGTGTAGACCAACCATGAAGAAAGAGTTATGAGGGAATGAGCTCCACTAAGAATCGAAATGGAAAGGGGGTTGAGAGGATAGGAAAAGGGGATAAGCTTGAGGGATTAACAAAAGGGAATATTATAATGTATTTCCTAAATTACTAAAGTTTGGTAAATAAACCCAGTTATCCTAAGTTCCTTTGGGGAGAGGAACGAAACTCCAAGTGGATAGGAACGAGCTCCAGGAGATCCAAGTGTCGTCCAAGATGCATGAAAATTTATGTGGGGGAATTCCATCATTGTGGAGGTTCGTTATCACCATTCTTACCATTTTGGCCATCTTTCCTCATAGGTTCATTCTGATGATTCTTTCCATCCCTTGTCCAGTTCATGCACACACTAAATAGGAATACAACTAGAGCCATTTCTTCCATTGTTGAATCCTGTGCCATCATGAACCCCTATACTTGGCTAAGCCATCCCTTTACTTACCCATTTTTTCTACTGTGGTTTGAAGAGGCAGGTTTTTAGGCCCATGGTTGAAGAAGTAGGTTGTCATGCCTATGAGAAACTCTCTCCAGGTGAGAGAGGTTGTTGGGGAAGTGATTTATCCTTGAGGGAGTCCAAAAAAAGCTACAGAGCTATGAGAATTCCTAATTCGTACTATTGTTGAAGCCATGGAAGGGAAGTGGAGTAGTCGGTGGACTATGTAATAGTGAAGGTGTATATTCTCGGGGTGGGACAAGCATGTGGGGAATGAGAGCCTGTGAGTAGTGGGTGTAAGTAGGCTCCTTTAAGGGAATCCTTCCTGTTGCATTGTGAAACTTTCTATAGCTTCACCCTAGCCTAGGATTTACTTTCCTTGGGTGGAGTTTAGTCCCAGTTCATGGGTGACCCACTCCTGATAGCTTGGAGCGGCATGGTCTAAGGCTGGGAGGTTTGTGGAAGGTTTGCATGTAGTCAATGGTATTCTCATAAAAATATAAGTACCAAATATATGTTAATTTTACATGCTCTATTTAAATTTTGTGTATCTTTTCATGTGTTATAATGTTATCATAATTGCCCATATATATTGCATGTATGTGTTTATTGTCGCTTCTGCATAAATCTATGTATGTAAAAAATGTTTATATCTCTTAATTTTCATTAGATATATATGTATATCAGAGCATGGAATTTTTCAAGTGGCATTTCCCGACCTGGGTGGCTGGGTATGTTACAATATTGTTTTTAGAGCAGTTTGGTTTTGAAGTAGTGGCATGTCCACAGCCAGGGTGGATGGGGGATGTTACATCGATGATCTATTTTATCAAGTACATGGGGAAACGATCTTTTCAAAAATTGATTTACAATAGCGATATCATAAAGTAAGAATTAAAAGATGAATATATATAAAAAACAACTTTTAGAATGAGATATTGGCATTACGAGTTTGTAGTGATACCCTTTGGGTTAAAAAATGCCCCGACCTCATTCATGTGTCTACTTAATAGTATCCTAAGTAAATACTTAGATAAATTTGTAATTGTCTTTATCGACTACATACTCATCTACTGAAAGAATGAACAAGAACATGAAGAACACTTAAGAATAGTTCTACAAATCTTGAGAGAACGACAACTATATGCTAAACTTAGTAAATGTGATTTTTTACAAGGATTAAATTCAATATTTAGGGCACATAGTTTGTAAAGAAGGAATAGTTGTGGACCCTGAGAAAATAAAATCCATTATGGACTGGCCAATTCCAAAGGATGTTTTAGACATAAAATCATTTATGGGTATAACAAGTTATTATCGGGCGTCTATTGAAGTGTTTTCAAAAATTGCTCATCCTATAATGTCCCTACAAAAGAAAGGAAAAACAATTATATGGTCTGAAAAAATGCCAAGAAAGTTTTGAAAAACTTAAATATCTCCTAACAACAACTCCAATACTAAAAATAATAGATCCATACAAGGAATTCATTATAGGGACAGATGCATGCATTAAAGGGTTGGGATGAGTATCAATGCAGGATATCATGTGATTGCTTACGAATCTCGAAAGATTAAAGTGTTGGAGTTAATTCACACACACCTAGGATTTATTTTTCCTAAGGTTATACCTTGTTTATTATTCATAATTAGTCATTATCCAGTCTCCTATATTTTAGGGGAGAATATTCCACCAGGAAAATATTCTCTTTCAGTTGACACTTGAGTTTGACTAGTTGAGTTGAGTTTAGATATTGCATTGGTTTTGTCACCATGTAACATTGGGATCATCACCAACTCACTACTCTTTGTTCAGTCAGTTACCTGAAGACTAGTTGACTAGTTAACTCAGCTAGGTGGCAGTTCACTCCTGTAACTGCATGAGAGACTAGACTAGGTGGTAGTTCACTCTCGTAACTGCTGGTGTGTGTACAGATCACTCTAGACCACCACTATGGCTCATTATTTACTCTTGTATCCTATATATATTGTAAATTATTCACTCTTTGAGTGTGGAATACGGTTAATGAGAATTCTTCCATTCTTTCTCTCTTGCTTCTTCTTTCTCAATTTCTCTCTGCAAATGTGTTTGGTATTTTCTAGGTAGATCTATTCTATGTAGTTTCAACACATTTAAATGGTATCAGAGATGACAAACTGCTAAGAAAAATCTACACCAAATCATTTTTTGCAGGTACAAAAGATTGAAGACAACAAAAGATGGATTATTCACCGGAAATACTTCTCACGCCTCATAACTATTTGGAATGGAAGCCAAAAATTTTGCTTCATCTTAGATGCAGAGGCTTATACCAAATAACCATGGAAATAGAAGTAGAGCCTGATTCTGTTGATGAGAAAAATGACTTTCTCAATAGACAATATATGGCCATAAGAAGTATCGACATGTCTGTTTCTCTCCAACTTTTCCATCAAGTATATGAAGAATCACAAGGATTACCTCCAAATAAATTATGGACCATATTGGATGTTCTATTTGGGAATAAAGAATATTGTGAATATTTCATGCAGGGGGTCGAACAGATAGATCCAAAAGAGAAGCCATCAGAAGATCAAGTCTCTTATTATGAAGAGTCTTCTACCAAAGTTTTTGCAGAAAATTGTATTCCATTAATTGAAGATGATGTCTACTCCATTTCAGATTTGTTTTCTGAAATTCATGTGGAAGATATATGGCATGCATATCAGGAGTCACATGAAGACACTTTTTCATGCACCATGGTTTCAGGAGTCACAGGAGTCACAGGAGTCATATGGTCTGAAAAATGCCAAGAAAGTTTTGAAAAACTTAAATATCTCCTAACAATAGCTCCAATACTAAAAATAATAGATCCATACAAGGAATTCATTATAGGGACAGATGCATGCATTAAAGGGTTGGGGGGAGTATTAATGCAAGATATCATATGACTTCTTATGAATCTCGAAATATTAAAGAACACGAAATACATCATGTAACACATGATTTAGAGTTAGCCACAATAATACAAGCACTAAAGATGTGGCGAAATTATATGATAGGATGGAAATTCCTATTTATGTCAAGAAATATTTCTTTAAAGTACCTATTTAATAAACAAAATCTCAACGCTCGACAGGAAAGGTGGTTAGCCTTCTTGATCGAATATGATTTTGAGATAAAAAACATAAAGGGAAAACAAAATAAGGTAGTTCACACCTTGAGCAGACATGAAAATCTAATTTATACAATTACGATAAGTATTTATGAAACTTACTTAGAGGAAAAAGTCAAGATGGAAGAAGAAAAGGATAAAGAATATCAAAGTATTAAATCTAAATTAATAGAAAATGAAACGAAAAATGAAAAATCACACCTCAGAATTTCTAAAAATGGATTGTTGATGTATAAAAATAGGTTGTATATACCTGAAGTAGAAGAAATTAAATTACTAATACTAAATGAACTACATAAAAAGCCATACTCTAGACATCTTGGTTATCAAAAAATAATTACTATGCTAAGGAAGGAATTTTATTGGCCTAAAATGAAAGGAGAAACTGTTGAATATTTAGCTAAGTGCATAGAATGTCAACAAATTAAAGTTGAACAATGACATCGAGCCAAATTATTACAACCTTTACCCGTACCTGAATGGAAACGAGAAATTATAAGTATGGAATTTATAACATGTTTTCCTAAAAATAACAAACATAATGTTTCTATAATGGTTGTTGTTGATAAATTAAGTAAAGAAACACACTTCATACCAGTTAAATCCACTTATAAAGATATTTACATAGCATATATTTTATGAAGGAAATCTTCCGACTACATGGAATTCCTAAAACTGTAATCTTAGATAGACACACAAAATCTACCAGAAACTTTTGGAAAGCCCTATGTAAAGGCTTAGATACACAATTAAACTTCATCACTACTTACCATCCTTAGATGGATGGGAATACTGAAAGGAATAATCAAATAGTAGAGGATATTCTTAGAATTTATGTTATGGTTAGAACAAATAAATGGGAAGAATATCTACATTTGGTTGAATTCACATATAATAATCATTACCAAGCTTCAACTAAACTTATTCCTTTTGAAATTATTTATGGAAGAAAATGTAACACCCCTGTTTCCTAGAGTAATCATGTCAATAGATTAATCATAAGACCTGAAATGTTAAAGGAAATGGAACTAACAGTGAAACATGTACAATAGAATTTGAAAGAAGCTCAGGATAGGCCAAAAAGTTATGTAGATTCCAAAAGAACTCCAAGAGAGTTGAATATTAGAGACCATGGGTATATAAGAGTAGGGCCTAAAAGAATTTCTTTAAGACTGGGAAGGTATACTAAATTATCTCCTATATGTTGTGGTCCCTTTGAAGTGATTTCATGAATAGGACCTGTAGCCTATCATCTTGCACTTCCATCCACAACAAAAGTGCATGATGTATTCCATGTTTCATTATTAAAAAAATAAATACATGATCCTACTGATGTTATGGATTGGAATATGATACAGGTGGAACCAGAGGGTGAGTTACCAATAGAGACAAATAAGATTCTCAATAGGAGGGAGCTTACACTCTGGAATTGAGCCATCAGAGTGGTAAAGGTGTAGTGGAGGCACCTTAGTCCCAAAGAGGCTACATGGGAAATGGAGGATCATATGTGGAAAGCATATCCATTTCTATTACAAAATGATCCAGATCAAGATTGAATATCACCGATTGTCACGATGTTAAATTCTAACGCGGGGTGGATGTAATACCCCAAAATTTTGAATTTTAAACATATTATTTTATTTTTATTCTTTTTTTTAACAACACATTATTGAACCTAGTGATATAACTCAAAACTTCTTGTTTTATTTTTATTATTTTATTAATAAAAGAGAAAGAGGAAACACACGCGAGGTGGAACTGTTAGAAGGGAAAATACATGGATCCAAAGAGAACTACCAAGTGATAGAAGAAGGGTGACAAGTGGTGAAGATTGGTTGAGTTAACTCAACATAAGTGAGACAAGATCTCAGGTTTTTAGGAACATGTGTAAAAATTAGATTGACATGTGATCAATGAGAAAAAAAATCAATTTGATAGGTAGTCAATGAGTAGGAGGCTCGTACAAGTGTTAAATACCTAGTCAGATATTTAAAATAAAGAAAAAAAGAGAATGTGACGCCATTTTAAATCAGATGAGAAATATGAGAAACACGGAAATGACACAGAAAATCTTCGAATAAATATTGGGACCCTATACTCTACAATAAGTCACTTGGTTGGTTTTGGATCAGGATTTATCTTCGGGGTGACAGAGTGGGAACATGTGGAATCTATGATCTAATTTTGGGGAAAACAACCCACTTTACGTGGGTTTTCCCCTAAGGAAATATCAGTTGCAAGTTTTTCTTACAGTTTGTTTCTTCCATTCTGTTATGGATTTGAATATTGTTTCTTCAAGATTCTATGGATAACCTATTTTTATTTAATTAGTGTAGATATATAATTTATAGATATTTTGTTAGTATTTTAATCATCTCTCAATTGGAATTTTATAAATATATATTATTGTTATCATTGTATCATTCTACTATTTAATTTCCATGATAAATATTAGAGACAATGACTTTATCCATATCCAATGTAGAAGGTTTAAACAGAATCAAAAAATGAAGATGAGGCTATATATACAACGAATAGGTTAGATGCAAAGTCGATATATCTATTGTTGTACATAAATCTATAATATACACACAGAAAGGAATTTATGTAATGCAACAAACAGGCTCGATGTAAGGATGATAAATTTATTGTCATAAAGAAACTCTAGAATATACATATATAGAGGATAATTTATACATATAACCCACAAACTCAAATGCCAAACGATAATGTCGTTTCCATAATAAAAAACCTTAAATATAAACAAAATACTAATATTATTGATCGTTACAAAATGTAGTGATAAGTTTAACAATAGAAACAATTTGGTTAGCTCTGTAAACCTCGATAAACTGAAAAGAAACCGATAAATTTCCTTTATGAAATACATTATCAACACTATAAACTGTTACAACCCAACTCTGTGAAACTATTGGAGTAAATGCCCCTTTAATACATATGAGGAATTAATCTATCCTAAATTTAAACTCCTACAAAAACAAAAAAATTTACAGAACCCTCATTCACATATAAACTCCCAAAATTAAGAGAAAATTATATATAAACAAAAGTGGGTTTGAATGATCTATACTAGTTAACCACATAACTAACCTCAAATCCAAATGATGGTATCAGATATTCATCCATAAAAAGGTTTTGTTATGGAAACCAAATTACCTTTTAAAGGTTTATCACCTTCGCTGAGGAGCCAAGCCAACAACTGTCAAGAAAGGACACAAAAACGAAAGTTAGTATAACACTCGAGAAAAATATCTCATCACAAAATAAAATGGGTCATTAAAAGAAAACAATACTTATAGGATTTTTGAATAAGGAATGGGTGTAGAAACCCTACCATTTGTGGCCGAGAAATACCTGCATTATCCCTCAAACACGTCACAAAAGAAAACTCAAACTTGTATAAGTGAATGATGAAGGTATAGGGTATGGAATTCTTACCAAGAATAACTTGAAACCAAGATGGATTTCCTATAGAGGAATGCCTCAACAGACCAATGACAACTCTCCTTTCTAATGGGTACCCTCGGAAAAAATAAGGGCCCATCATTAGCCAAGCATCTAAAATAAATCTATCGTAACAGAGGAATGAAAACAATGAACGAAATAAGACCAAGATGCATGCAACCAGTACTAGAATAATCAATGGTGTTCTCCATATCTAAAACACATGATTAGTTTATGGTAACAACAACAATTGAATTTTATCCATAGGAAAGAAAATGCATGCAGAAAAGTACGTCTCTCGACAAGACACCACCCTTGACAGAGTATGTAATGGGGATATTAAAAAAATAAGAACCAAAACTCTAAACAAGATCATAACCAGTATTTCAATGATAGAGTAATCCAGAGCGAAGGGAAATGAACATCAAATGTAGCACGTACATAAGTTATATAGGTGACATAGAAACCCCGTGCTTTTGGTAAAGGAAAACTAAAGAAAAAATAAATGAAATCCTAGTGCACTAGCAGGAAACCTCGCCTTCTTCCAAAATGTTTCTAACAATGAAGTGGGAATTTAAAAACTACGTTGAGTGGTCATGACTTACACTCCCGGTTCTTGTTCCAAGAAACCACACTTGTCAAATGGAAATAATTCCATGAATGGATTAAGGACATATTTTATTTATGAGTACGTTCATCCCAAACTTTAATAAATTTCAACCACCCATGTTTTATTATCCTCAAAGAATGATTAACGTTGACCAACAACTGTAATAACAAGTATGATTAATGGTTTTAAACTTATTTTTCCATGATCGGATGGTCGGGATAAATCACATTTACTTGTAACATTATGAATCCACCAACTTAAGTTTCTAACAAAAAGGTCACAACAAGGGTCTCCTTTAGGGTGACCAATGAAGGTTATTAACACAACATGCATACATAAGAGTTTCAACCTAATATTTAATCCTACTAGAATGAATTGTAACATAGTTTCAAATTATGACATGAAGATTATGAAGTAGGACATGTAAGTATAGTTGTACTTGGTAATTTTAAAGGTAAAAACTTCAAAGGTATGAGTTGTCTTGATAATGATATTCAAATAATTGAGTAATTTTCTTTATTTAATGTGAATATAAAATATTATGGTATATATAAAAAAACAAAATTTGGGTGTGCGACATTAATAGTTACATTGACATAGATAGTGACATATTGGTCTACATTTATATTTCAAGGTGGTTATACAGGCCAAGGAAAGGGGGTTTTAGCCTCCTTTCAGTTCTATATGGATAAATAGGAAGTTGGTGCTTCCAATGAATGTACTCTTTGATAAATAAGAAAATCATTTTTTGGTTTTCTCCTGCATTGGCTTTCGACATAAAATTGTGGTGTACTATGTTTATGTGATGTCTATACATTGAATTAAGGTGTTGATGATATATTGAATGATCATAATATTTATTGGAGGTTTTATATTGTTATTAAAATTACTAATTGTGCTCATATTGATTCACCCCCCCTCTTGGTATTCCAACAATTGGTATTAGAGTCGGTCCTTCAGGAAGTAGTCTAACCACTGGAAGGAGATCATGGAATACACTAATATTAGAGCACCAGTGTTTGATGGTCATAACTGTACCTTCTGGAATAAACGAAAGAAAATTTGTTTACAAACACAGGGATTTGATGTTTGGAAATATGTAGTAGATGGTTATACAACACTAGCCATTCCCCCAACTAATAGAGATGGAAATAAACTCAGTGAAAACAAATGAAAGGATAAAGGTAATATTCTAATAATTTTAGTTGATTCAGTATTTGTCAAGGTTATGCATTGTCACAGTGCAAAGGATCTTTGGGATAAACTCCAAAATATTTATGAAGGTGATGTCAAAGTTAAGGGAGCTAAGATTCAAATCTTCATAGCTAAGTTTGAACAATTGAAGATGAAGGATGATGAAGAAATTGCATCCTACCTTCTACGAGTTGACTAAATAGTTAACACTATTAAGGGATTGGAAGTAGAAGTTTATGACTCAATGGTTGTTCAAAATATATTGAGGTCTCTTCCTATGATATTTTATCCTAAAATATCAACCCCAAAAGAAAGAGAAGATCTTGGTACATTGATCATGGACGAGCTACATGGAATATTTACAGCCTATGAAACGAGAAAAGAATAGGAGAAACCTATAATGAAGGAAAAAACTTTCAAGGAATCCAAGAATACAAAAAAGAAGAATAAGAGAAATTCAAAACCAGGTTGGAGCTATAGTGATGATTTAGATGAAGATGAAGAGATGTCTAACTTCATAAGGAAATTAAAGAAAGGAACCAACAAGTATAAATTTATGCTTCCATTAAAATGTTTTAATTGTGGTGGTATTGGTCATTTTTACTCTAAATGGCATGATAATAATAAAGACAGTGATGAAGAAGAAGCTTCTAAAATGGAAACAATATAAGAAACAAAAGGAAATTCTTTATGAAAAGTTTCTACTCAAAGGAGGACGGTTCCTCATCAGACGAGGAGGATAATGATAGTGACAATGATTTATAAAGAGTACTCTTCATGGTAGTAGAATATGATGAAGAATAAGGTGAATTCGATCTCAGAGTAGAGCTAATCATTGCATTAGAAGAACTTAGGAAAGAAAGAAAGAGAAACAAGTCACTCAAGGAAGAGTTAAAAATTAAAGAGAGATATGAGAATTCCAACTCTGTAGAAATTGAGTAGATGATCATGAGTCTAAAAATTCAAATAGAAGAAGACATAAGGATTTATGAAATACTTAGAAGTCAGTTAGAATAAAAGGATAAAAATAATTGGAAGCTTGGAAGTAGAAATAACCTCCTTAAGGAAAGATCTTCAGAAGCAAGATATGTAGCAGAAGAGCACCGAAATATTGGATCAAATAATCAACAGTCAAATACCATCCAATGACAGATCCATACTAGGATAAAATGAAGTACCAAATGAGAAAGGATCTAGCTCCAAGACAAAAGAACATGAAGCAAAACAAAGAATCTATGCAAATATTTTCAGATATTCTTCCAAGAAGGAAGAATGCAAGTCCCCAAAGAAGAACATTCTAGAAATAAACAAGACTCAAGAAGATGAATTCAAAGGGAGTGCATCACAAAGAAGATCATGTACCTCTAGGTATAAAATGTTCTTTTATGGTCATTATTTTAATTGTGCTAATTTTGGAAATAAATATATAAATGAAAGAGCCTATGCTAATAACTAAAGCAACTGTGAAAGGTACTTAAATAAGAGTTATCCCAGAAAATCTTATGAAGCGTACAGTAGAAACCAAAATAGTTTTTGCATATTGACTAATGAAGTAGAATGCTACAAATGAAACAATTTTGGACACATGGATAATAATTGGAGATTGACTATTCATACCAAGGAGCCAAGGAAGAACATTAAAATTCATATATCAGAACCATGAGAGATATGGAAAATAAACCAGAATCAATGATCGCTTGCTATAAAATCCCAACATAGAAAAAGTGATTGGTATGTTGACAGTGGTTGTTCAAAGCATATGATAGGTGAAACGAACATGTTTCTAACTCTAAATAAAGAAATAGATGGATATTTTTCATTTGGAAATAATCATTCATCTAAAACTATAGGTAGAGGCATAGTTAATCTTGGAAGCAAAGATGCCATGGAAATTTTTTTTTCACTTCTCGAAGATATGAAACACAATCTATTGAGTGTAAGTCAAATTTGTTATCAAGGACATAGACTTCAGTTCGACTTAGAGAAATGTGAATTGGGAAAGAAGGATTAGAAAATTTAGTGGAGAGAATGAAAGGAATCTGAACAACATATATTTTTTAAATGAAATTGGAAAAGAAAGTTTTTTCGTAGGAAAGGAAAATGAAGGTTGGCTCTGGCACAAAAGAATGGGTCACATGAACTTTGAAAATCTTCTCAAAATCAACCAAAAGGAAGAAGTAAAAGAAATGAGTGAAATTTCAAAGCCAGTGAATACTCTATGTAAGCATTGTCTACAGGGAAAATAGACTAGGACCAAGTTCAAAGAAAAAGAGTACTCGACGACGAAACCATTGGATATTCTACATACTAATCTATGTGAACCAACAAGAAAAAAGGGATTAAATGATGAATAATACTTCATGCTACTGATTGATGTATACACAAGAATGACTGCAATTTTCTTTCTCAATAAAAAGTCAGAGGAATTCAAACACTTTAAGATATACAAATAGATGGTTGAAATAGAGATAGACTTGAAAATCAAATGTTTGATATCATACAATGGTGGAGATTTTACATTGAAATAATTCATGTATTTTTGTGGCAAACATGGAATAAAAAGGCAATTCTTAGTACCCATGACACCTCAACAAAACATAGTCGCTAAAAGAAAGAACAAAACAATACAGGAAATGGCCAGAACCATGTTGAAAAATTTCAATTTGGGTGACATCTTTTGGGCACAGGGAGTACATACAATAGTCCATATCCTGAACAAAATAATTCTTATAAGTAACAGCGATAAGACACCCTATAAGCTATGGAAAGGAAGAATGGCAAATGTGAATCATTTTAGAGTATTTGGAAGCAAGTGCTATATCAAAAGAGAAGATGGAAGGATTAAAAAATTTGACTCCCGATTTGACAAAGGCATATTTGTTGGTACTGAAGAAAAAGAAATGCATACAAATGTTTCAATCTAAGTCTCAACAAAATAGTGGAAATTATCAATGTACATATTGACGAGACGAATGTACAAAATCCCAAGAAGAAAGAAAAGACTTGGCAGAGAAGGAAGGATAAGAGGATTTGAAAGAAGAATTAGAAGAAGCAAAAGTGGAAGAAGAGAATCCAGAAGAAAAAAAGAGGAATATGACTAGTGAAATCTTTAGATATCTCCAAAAACTCCTAGCCAACGAGTGTAGAAAAATCATCCACCTGAAAAAATCATTGGGAATAAAGATGTAGGAGTTGAAAAACAAATAAAATTATGCTCACTAGAACAAATACATCTAGAAATGTTGTCCACGGTTGAACCCAACCACTTTGAAGAAGCCAACACTAGTGAACACTGGATCAAAGCTATGGAAGAATAATTGGATTAGATAGAGAAGAATGAAACATGGGAAATTGTTCCAAGGCCTAAGAATAATAATGTGATTGGCACAAAATGGTATCCAAAAACAACCTAAATGAGGATGGAAAGGTAACCACGAATAAAACAATGATAATATTCAAGGGATATGGTCAGGTTGAAGGAATATATTTTGAAGAAATGTTTACCCCAGTTTCTAGAATGAAAGTAGTCAGATTGATCTTGGCTTATGAAGGTTATAATAAAATCAAAGTATATCTGATGGATGTAAAATAATCCTTCCTGAATTGATAACTAGAAAAAGAAGTCTACATTAAAAAAACAGAAGGATTTACACTGTTAGAAAAGGAAGATTATGTTTGCAGATTGAATAAGGCACTGTATGGACTCAAACAAGCCCCCAAAGCATGGTATTCAAGATTGGATAGGTATCTACAACAATAAGGGTTCAATATAGGAAATGAAGAAAACAATATCTACATAAAGGTAAATCGAGGTAGTTTATTGATAATTGAATTTTATGTTGATGACATTTTTTTTGGAAGTGATGATGACAAGATGAGTCAAAAACTTGCTAAAGACATGAAGAATGAATTTGAAATTTCATTACTTGGTGAGTTTTATTTCTTTTTGGGACTCTGCATATGTCAAAAACATAAAGGTATTTTCATCTCCCAAACCAAGTATATAAAATAAATGCTAAAATTTTTTGGAAAGGTAGATTGCAATCTCGTAAGTACTCCCATGCAGACTAGTTGCAAATTGAGAAAATATGATAAATCCAAGGATGTAGATTAGAGACTCTATAGATTGATGATTGGTAGTTTACTCTATGTGATAGCATTGAGACCAGATGTGATGCAAGCATTTGGACAAGTTGAAATATTTCAAGCATCACTGAAGGAAACACATGTTATGGAAGTAAAGAGATTATTCATATATCTCAAAGAAACAAAAGAATCTCGATTATGGTATCCAAAAGGGAATGATCTATATCTAGTTGCATACACAAATGCATATTGGGAATGAAGTGTTGATGATATAAGAAGTACAAGTGGAGCAGCCTTCTACTCGAGTGATTGTTTGGTATCATGGTTGAGAAAGAAACATTCTTTAGTATAATTTTCCACAAAAGAAGTTGAGTATATTGCAACAATATCATGTTGTACATATGTTCTTTGGATGAAGCAACCTTTGCAAGACATACAGGTGGAATATGACAAGCCTATTATGATATTATGTGATAACACTAGTGCTATAAGTTCCTCTAATAATCCAGTGATGCATTCCAAGTTGAAACACATTCCGATAAAGTTTCACTCTCTACGAGAATAGGTTACAAAGAAGGACATCAAGGTAGAGTATGTTGGGACAAAAGAACAGATTGCATATATCTTCACCAAACCTCTTCTGAGGGAGACTTTTGAGTATCTTTGACATAAACTTGGAGTAGTTTCATCTCGACAGTAATCTACATGGAAGTTGGAATAGTAAGTGTTGGGTCTCCTTTTTGATACCTATAATTACCTTATCTTGTCCTATATTTTGAACAACTTTACCTCAGATATATGCACTATTTTCCTATTTTCTTCAAATACATGTGTTTTAGCCATTCTAATGTATATATGAGGTAACCTATGTTTAAATCATTATTTATGAGATTTCTTAATAGTTGGAATGGAATAATTGATGTCAAATGATCTCTAATTACTTTTATTGATCCAAGAAGATCTTATGACACAAATACTACTCATCTGGTACCTGTTTCGGCATTCATCCGACATTCAATTTGTCTAGTACCTATTTATACACTCGTCCACTACCAATGTTGTGTTCATTTGGTACCTATTTCTATGCTAGTCCAGTACTGATATATGTGAATGTGTGCGTCTGGTACCAGTATTCTTGTTCCAGTTGTGCATGTCTGGTACCATCTTCGCATTTGCAGGCTTGGGTGTTTAAACGAGTTTTATCTTGATGGGTTCAAGGAGCTTGTTGGATTGAACATCCTTTGTTCATTGAACACCACAATACACTTCATCCTCATGAACTTTGTGTCATGAGGATGAATTCGTTCCCTTGAAAAATGATACATCCACCGATTGTAATATTTGTATAGTCATTTGATGCTATCTCCATACTTTGATTGTAACGGTTCTTTATGTTTAAAAGAGAGATACTTGTAGATGATATATACACAAGGACATAATGGAGCATCGTTATGTTGTAGAATTGATTATTGAAGACTGTTGATTGTACCCCTGTTTCTAAATTAATGATATAAATTTCAGCTCATGGAATTTATGTGTGTTTAAATATTCCCTTCGTTAAGTTTGTTTTAAAGCTACCTTGTTGGTACGACAAGGTCCCACCGACCCAACTAAGGTAAAATTCCTTGTATTTATCTGTGAATATAATTTTGGTTTGTGTGTGGATAGAATAACTTTGTGTTTGATCATTGTATCTAACTTTATTCTTGTTATGTTTCAGTAATACACTTGATATCATGCAATATAGATGTGTGGTAATTCTGAGTGAGTAAGATTTCGGAGTTCCATATAAGACTTCTGAGTGAAACACAAATTTCTGAGTAAAATACTTATTATCCTTGTGTTTGTGGATGTAGAAAAATATTTGTTAGATTGAATGCTTTTAGTGTTTGTTTCTATTTTGCAAATTCAGGGACAATTAATATCTCCA
>JASDQU010100145.1:52781-64567 GCA_032191745.1 Picea mariana | reverse complement strand
ACCCTACATGCACCTATAATGGAGTGTCTTACTACACCTAGTATTTCTTCTAGGATTGATTGAGCTTTATTTTAAGAATGTGCAGAGTGTTAATTGTTGTTAGATTAGTTGCTACACGAACAGAGTTAAGTTCATCTTTCCCTTTCATGAGCATGTAAATGAATAGACTCATCACCTGAGCAAGAGATTTATATCATATGCTTGTTGAGATTTTGTTTATGAATTATACTTTCTGGTTTTTGGACTGTGTGAAGAATATTGTAAAACAGAGCATTTGTTTGGAGTGTTTCTTATATAAGCTATACTCATCAAACATAGGAAATTATTTGTTATTGACACATATAGTGCATCAACTCTATTGATTATGAAACCAGATTGACATATTAAATGATTGAAAGATATTGACATATAGTGCATCAACTCTATTGATTACGAAACCGGATTGACATATTAAATGATTGAAATATATTGAACATATAATTGCACCAACATTTTGGCGTTGTTGCCGGGGAGTTGTAAACGGTAATAGGTTGTATTTGAATTGGATTTATTTAATGGTTTTTTATTGGTTTTAAGGATGACCTAAGGGTGGAGAGAAGATGGTAAGACATGAGGGAAGATCCCACACATCCACTCTAGTGTGGTTTCTCCAAAGTCAGGTTTCCCTTTTACCTTGAGTAGTTAAAGTTTATGTGTGATAATATTATATATTATTATTTTTAAGTGTAGATATAGGGATAGTAAAGGTAGATTTATTGCATCCAAAGTTACAAAACATTTAAGAAACCCCCCCAAAGTTACAGAAAAATAAAAAAAAACCCCCACACTAATTTAGCTAATTTCTATGTAGGAAAATTTCTCAGAGGAGAGTGTTCAAGGGAACAAATTGAAAGTACGTCCAAAGGCCCTAAATTTGAAGCTACTGTGTATATCRAAATATATCACAGCAAGCAGTGAGGGAAGATCTAGCGACCCAATTAGAAGGAGGAGTTGGAAAAGATATAGAGGAAGTGGTGGAAGAGGTTGAATCTACCATTGGAGCATCACATAAAGTATTGGAAMAATTGTATATCCCAACCAATCTGATGGTTGAACMRTCACTTAGTGGAGAAATAACACCTGCAACCTATAACATGTTGTTTGGAAGATTGGTCGATGAGGAAGGGAATGAAAATAATGAAACTGAGACATTTGGATTCCCAATATTAGACATTACGAGAGATGTTTCCATGAAGAATATTCAACTGTCATCACTACCTCATTTTCATGGTATGTCAACAGAAGATCTAGATTCATTTTTGTTTGAATTTGATATACTATGTAGAAGTTACAATTACACTGCTAGTGCACAAAAAATAAAATTCTTTCCATCTACACTTAAAGACTGAGCATTAAGGTGTTTTATGAATCTTGGATAACATACTATCTTATATTGGGATCGTATGAAAGAAACTTTCCTCCAGAAATATCAGGATTATTGCGGACCTAGAGATTCTAGGAGAGTCTGGAAGATTACCTAGAAAGGTTCCTATAAAATTATCAAAAGAAAAAAAAATTCTCCTTAGACACATCCACAATTAGGAACATATTCCTGAAGGGTGTAAGGGATGACTATAATGAGGTATTGAATATTATGATCTCTAGAGATGTATACCAGAAGCCATTTGCAGACATTGCATAATATTGTAAAAGGTACTCCCACATCCAAGCCAAAACATGTAAAAGTTTAAGGGATCCCTATAAGTAGAACTACTAAACCTACTCCAAAAGGTCTTACAAGGATAAAATTAGGGAAATTTCTAGAAAAATTCAAAACAAACATCCTCAACACAATCAACACCCAGTTAGATGCCATGAAAATCAAAAGGAAAGAAGAAGAAGAAAATGATACTTTAGAAATTTTATGTCCTCAGTGTAGGAAAAAGGCATCCCGAAAAATAATGTTCGAAGAAACAAAGTTAAGTTCATATTTCCCTTTCATGATCTTGTAAATGAAAAGACTCATCACCTGAGAAAGAAATTTAGATCATATTCTTGCTGAGATTTTGTTTATGAGTTCTACTTTTTGGTTTTTGGATATATAGTGCATCAAATCTATTGATTATGAAATCAGATTGACATATTAAATGATTGCAATATATTGAACATATAATTGCAYAAACAGTAAGACAGGGGGGAGAGCATCAGTAATCATGAAAGACTTGAATTATTTTTGAATTATTTTTATATCACATATTTACATGAGGAAGCACCATGAAGAGAAACATCAATAGAGATCAAAGGCTTACATACAGGGGGAGAAACCCCAAGGAGAAGTTAYCCTTTTCCATTGATTTCAAAGGGGGAGAAAAAAAGAGAGGCTTGGAAACAAAGAGAAGAGGCATGAAGACAGGGGGATCCAACATGAGCATGATTTTTTTCCATGTCTAAGTATTGTGTCTAAGTGTTTCCATCAATGACAACGGGGGATATTGTTGAAAGACTATTTGTTGAAAGATTGGTTATCATTGAATTGTTGAAAAAATGGTTGTCATTGATGTAAACCCCTGAACAAGAATTTAACAAGTTTCATGTGAATTTAACAAGTTGCATGTCATTAAAAAGACATTATGGGTTGTCCCTAAATTAGGAAAAAGGTAAATTATCAAAAAAAAAAAAAAAAATTTAGAAAATTCTCGGATGAATCTAAAATTGACCAATAACTAGAGTGAGACTATGCATCAACTCGCTTTTCTGATTACATGCATAAACGAAGAGATAACTGATAATTAAAAATAAAATAAAAAACCCACAAAAACACTAAAACGTGAATTCGAGGCATCATATGAAGGAATTTGGCTCCCAAGAAGTGTTGAAACAGATTTTGATACGATAGATCTTATCGACATGACATGGAACTTTTTAATACTCAACTCCCAATAAAATTTCATCCCAATCAGGTAACCGAGTCAAACGTTATGACTCTCAGAAATCCATGCATTTTTTAATAAGATATGCATTGGAAACACACACACACACACACACACACATAAGAGTTACTTGAATATTTTTGTGTGAATATAGATTGGTGGATATAAGGAAGTGAGAAAAAGGAAACAAATTGCAACAGAGGGAAAATTTTACAGGAGCCGAATGTCTGAAAGAAAAGTTACTCCAACAGTTCCTCATAGGTAATCCACAAGTTGCAGAAGGGAAAGCATAGACATCTGCAAACAGGAAGTGTACAAGTCATGGATCTGTGAATAAGAAAAGAAGAATATCAGAGATATAAACCCCATGTCAACTACAGGTTGAAGGTATGTCTTCCTGTGTATGCTATGGTGTGTATTCTAAAGAAATAATGAACATTTATGTCTTAGTGATTCATAAGCATTTGATTTGGATATCTCTCTTGTAGATCTTGGTATGTGGTATGTGTGGTTGTGGTGTTGATGATATATCGAAATCTGTAGTAGCAACAAAAGTATCAGAAATAGTAGTAGCAGTAGGTTATCAGTTACAACGACAAATATAGTGACAAATCGGTCTATATTTATATTTAAGGGAGTTTGGACAGGGCAAGGAAAGGGGGTTGTAGTGTCCTTTCGATTGGAGCCGATAAATTAGGGAATTGGAGATTCCTTCATGTTGCAACCTATAAATGGGGAGTTGGAGCCTCCTTCTAGTCGTAGCTGGAGAAATAGGAAGTTGGTGCTTCCAATGAATGTACTCTTTGATAAATAAGAAAAAAATTATGTGATTTTCTCCCGCATTGGGTTTCCACATAAAATTCTATTGTACTATGTTTATGTGATGTCTATGTATTGAATTAAGGTGTTGATGATATATTGAATGGTCATGATATTTACTGGAGGTTTTATATTGTGATTAAAATTACTAATTGTGCTCATAGTGATTCAACCCCCCCGAGCAATATTCCAATAGAGTAAAAGAATATATGTTGAGGATGCATGATATGCATCAACCCAAGCAATGGGAAGAATATCTACCCCTGGTAGAGTTTTCCTATAACAATGTTTATCAAGATTCATAGAATATGAGCGCATTTTAAGCTTTGTATGGTATGAAATGCAGAGTTCCAATTATATTGGACAGTCTAGTGGACAAAATCATAGTGGAAAAAATAACACTTGGACCAAAATTTCTAAAGGAAATGGAGCAAGCAATGATCAATATAAGGAAGAATTTGAGGATAGCCTAGCATATGAAAAAGAGCTATGTAGATAGAAATATAACTCATAAGTATTTTAAGGTGGGAGACAATGTGTATATCATGGTGAAAACCAAGAGGAGACACTTAAGGATGGGGACTTGTGCTAATTTAGGACCCCGATATTGTGGACCTTTTGAAATCCTAGAAAGAGTGGGACTAGTAGCATATAGAATTTCCTTACCACCTACAGTTATAGCTCACAATGTGTTCCATGTATCTTTATTAAATAAATATGTTAATGATTCTAACCATGTTATTGATTGGAATTTGATACATGTGGAATCAAAGGGAAAATTCTTGTTGGAACCTCAACACATCCTAGATAAGAGAGAAACATTTCCTCATAACCTAGTCATCTTTCAGGTCAAGGTGCAATGGAAGCACTTTGGAGCAGATGAGGCTACATGGGAACTGAAAGATGCCATGAAAATGACATACCCATTTTTTTTTTCTATATAAACTATACAAATATCATGTTTTAAAGATCAAGGACATTATTAATTTAAGGGGGATGGGAATGTGATACCCTCTTTTACCCCATAACTATAATTATGTTAAGAATTCATGTAATGTGATTATGAAGAATGTAATTATATTTATGATTAATAAAATAATAGACAAATAACTAGGAAAGGAATCCTTGAGTATTATCCATGATACCACAAGAGAGAACTTTGATGTGGAAGTAAGAGGTTTTAATGAAGAAAATAGGAATATTGATCAATATTCTATCCTACAACTACAAAAAAACATTGAGTAAACCACCTTCTAATGTACCTGGAGTGCATGAGACGACATGATAAATTATGGATATTAGTATTGGGTTGTATATTAGCTATAAATACTATCATATTTTGTACTTGGAGTAGTCTAGGGTTAAGCAAAACCTTGGATGGAAGGACGTACCTATATTTCCCCTTCGAATTCAGGAGCCTCACCGGAGGATTGCATTTGGAATAATGACACAAGAATCTCGAGGATAGGTGGAAGAAGAGGAAAAAGGTGGTAAAATCTTCATATAGAGTGTAGTAGTAGAGTTAGAAAGAGTAAAATTAGTAGAGGAGGTAAGAAAAATAAAGAGAATAAGTAGAGAGGCTTCAAAGACCTAAGAAAATAACCAACATGTAGGCACTCAAAAGACAAACATTCTCATAGAGGTTCATCAGGAATAAAGTGAGTCACATATTTGAAAATAGAGGGTGAGATGAGAAGAGAGATTCACATGCACATATATGAGTAACATAGTCTTTTGGAGGTTTTCTTTGAAGAAAATATGAAAAATTCCGAAGAAATTAATGGTCACTGTAGAGAACAGAAGACCTAGATCTAGACTGGAGTAGCAGAGGTTTGTGACTTGGTACTTACTAGAAAGAAAGTATCATTGGTAAGGGGAGGTCACCAAGGGACTATGTATAATATAAGGGACTACCTTTTGTATAGGAAATCCATTTGGGAAGGTACTTGATAAACTCGTGGAGGTTTTGAGCTTAGTGGGAAGAGGGAAATTTTTATTTTTTCCAGTGGAATGAAGGAGAGTAACCTTCTTGAACCATTTTCTCAATCTGGTAATCAGTTGAATTAGTCCCCTGGTGGTATCATGACCTGGAATGGGGGTGGCATGTTGTAGAAATATCTTGTGGAACATATCCTATGGTTGGGTGGAAAGGAATTTCCTCTCAATTAGTTTGCTGGTTGAGATTCTTCACTAATTAGATACGTGTTATTTGTTGTTGTGGCTAATGCATGATAAAGAATGAATATATGATATTTTTTTATGGATGAATGTGATTAAGTGAAATAATTATTGAATTAATGAGTAAAATGGTTGTGTATGAGTATTTTTACTATCAATTATGACAAATATGAATAGATAGTGAGTAGTGTTAATAAAGGTTTTAGCCCTATAAAACTGCAAGCCCTTGAATGGAAATATTGCAAGATATAAATATTCATTGGGAGTATGGTAGCACAATTCCCTTGACCTTCTGCTGAGGTTCCTATGTAATTTTAGGAACCCCCTTTTTTTCCTATAAATCCCATTTTTTTTAAATAGAAAGCATGCAGGATGTGAAATATTCAACCGAGTTGAAGTGGGAATTCCTTAACCGGACACAGACTAAAATAAAGTCTAGTAAAATCCCAATAGATAATCTCAAAGAAACCTTAGAATGGTTAAGTCTCTAATCATACTCTTACTATAAAGAAAACCAATGTGTTGAACGAGGAGGATTGAGAGCCATTGAATCGGCCTAGCGAGAAGATACTAACTGTTGGTTGGAAGACAAGGCTATCGAAGTAACCATGTGCAAGGTCAAACTGGGATTTTGATGGGGAAGGGTTTGAGTCAATGAGATTCATTGATCTATCATAGGGTGAAACGATGAAATTATCACCATTGATGTTGAGTGTCAAGGATGTGATTCTACAGAAGATATATGGTTGGAGGCCTGAGAAATGGCCTGAAAGAGAGTTTGATGGAAAGAGAGTCCAAGGACTGTAGATATATTTGAAGGCACATCGATGGTTTGAATCTGTTGGATCTAGAGTGATATGTTCCAAGGAATATCGAGATTTCATTAACTATTGTGTATTTTGGAGACTCCAATTTAACCTAGATCGTATGATGTGATAGACTACAGACCGTTAGATCCATCAGAGTGGCCCATTGGAGATGCATTGGTTAGAAGGGTTGTGTTCATGTAGAATGGTAATGTTTCGATGGTAAAGGGGACTCTGAGTGAACCTGAGCTATTGAACTACAAGTTGGGTGAACAATATAATATTCATCATGGATTAGTCAAAGACCCCACCTTCCCATGTGATGAATGGGTGAAGCAAGTAACTGTTACACCTCAAAAATTACTCACTTCAATGATGACCCATTGTTGTCATTACTAGCGTCACAAGTGTCACATTTTTGGTCACAAGTGTCACAAACATCATACTGTCATCTTGCCTATGTCGTGTCTCTAATGACACCATAAGGACACTTAAGACACCTTCAAAGACTAGTTTTAGGAAGATAAATCATCTGATGAAGAGTAAAAAGAATTTTCCATGAAGAAAACCACTTAAAAGTCAATTTTGGAGGCCAACACTCCCCTACCCACTATCAGGGAGTGCCAGTGCTCCTTAACCTTCTTTGGGGGAGCGTTATAACACTCTATGCACCCTTTTGGGGGAGCGCTAAGATGTTTTAGGGAAAATTTAGGCAGCGCTCCCCTAACCACTATCAAGGAGTGCCAACGCTCCCTAGTCTTCTTTGGGGGAATGTTGCAATGCTCTGTGTACCCTTTTGAGGGAGCGCTGGGTTGTTTCAGGAGTTCTTTGACTGTTGAGAAAAATTAGGGAAAAATCTCCCTCATCTCTAGAGTTATTTTGACTCAAATCCAAGGTCAAAGAAGGATCTTAGGGAGGATCGACAACTGATGGAGAAAGATCATCAAACTATCCCAAGAATATCTAAGGTGGTTGGGTCTCTCCAAGATTATATAAGGAGGCCTTCTCATGGTGAAAAGCACATGAAGTTTTAGAGATAGCAAACTTATGATCTCATGAGTGGTATACATGGAGAAATAGAGAGGCATCAAACTAATGATCTCATAAGGAAGGTATCAGTGAAGCATAGGCATTTTGTTGGTGGATCATTTGAGTAAAGGGTCTGGACAAAGAGAGCTTGGTGAAGCTACTCTCTTTACATCATGGTTGTAAGCACTTTGCTTTGTTTTCATTGATATATATATATGTGCTTGGCATGTTTCCTTCAAATTCGTGTATGTTTCATGAATATGTTCTTTTTGATAGATCTATTTCGGAGCTAGTCATAATAGTAATAGGAAGTATGTTTTGTTGTTTTTGTTCTTTCGATTGCAGGACTTTCTGAAGAACTTGGAGATCAATATCAACTTGGATCGAGCAAGGACAAATGTTATTAAAGGTATTTATATCCCTCTCTTCTTATTCCTTGACCAGTTTAGCCTCATTAGAAGGAACGATAGTGACCAATGTTAGCACCTTTCTATCTTGGTCTTAAGGGTCTAATATCCAAGAGGAAATCCACTTGTCCGCAGGGGGATTTTCCTGTAACAGAAATTGGCGAATCCACTGAAGATGTGAACTTTCAGTTTTAGGGTTCCTTCCTTGTTATTTTCCCTACCATTTTACCACCTTTCAGATCACTTTTTCTGTTTGTTAATCATCCATTTTCCTTCTCCTACCTTCACTAGCAATTTCACCAATTTTTGTGCATTTTGGGTGAGTTTTTATTCTTTTTTTTTATTGTTTTTTGAATTTATGGGTGGATCAACGTCCCCCTGTAGGCCATACGAGAGAACCAATGCTCCCCTACAGTGTCTTAGGAGGCATTGCAACACTCTGTGCACCCTTGTGTGGGAGCTCTAGTCTCTTTTTGGTGAGTTTTTGCCTTCTTCTGCTCAGTCTTTTTCAACCTTTTTGTAGAGATCTTTACCCAGAGTCTGTGGTTGGTTTGTGAAGTTGTTTGGATTATTTTTTGATGTTTTTTTTTTCTTATCACTCCCTATTGTCTTTCTTGGAGCTTGAAACCTTTTTCAAAAATGTGAAATTGCCTTTTCTAGCTATTTTTTTGACAGGACAGTTTTGAGTGATTTCTCTTTCTCCCTATCATTTCTTGGATTCTTCTCTGCATTTTATTATATTCCTTTAATTATTGATTGGTTGTAGAATCCTTGATGGTGTTCTTTCTTGTTATAACAAGTCTTTACTTTTTTTCTTTCATACCTCACTACCTTGAGTGCATGCTTTGTTTGTAGCCCTTTTGCTTGTGTCTTTTGCATCTGCATAGGACTCTTTCTCCTGATTGAAAGTAGTGGAGCATTGAAGTTTTTGTATTTAATTTATGTATACTTCATAATCAAACAAAGAAGATAAATGCATTTTTTTTTCTGGGTAGTGAAACTAGCTTGCCTTTGAAGTAGCGAAATTGCATGTTTTTTTGGCATTTTGGGACATTGTGCATCTGGAATGATGAATGTTTTCGCCTTCTCGTAGCATAGATTTAATAGAAATGAAAAGATTGCATCTTCATCTCTTTGCATAAATTTCAATTCAGTAAAAACACCATATTGTCCACGCCATTTTCCTTTTGAGAAACAACATCCTTAAAAATCAAGCGCTAAACTAAAATTGATTAGACATTTTTACATTTTCTAGTACCAAACCTACATTGGATTAGTTGTAGGGATTTGGAATAGGTGTGAAAGATAACTTTCCAAAGTTGCTGACAAACATAGGATCTTGTGTTAGGGAGCGATGAAATCCAATTGCTACATTTTGTCCTGGGAAGCCCTTCTCACACAAGGATCAAACCTGAGGTCGTATTGAGACTAGCAGAGTTACTCACCCTGCTTTGTTGGTCTTGGTGTAGAGATTGCATGTATTATGGGGGTCGCTTGAGGGTATACTGACAATGATGAGTGGAAGCCTTTAAAGTTGATTTTGGGCTAGATACCCTGCCCTTGTGTGTGGATCAAACTGTCGACTATTTCCCCAGGCATCATTGTTGTAGTTGGTAACCTTAGTGGCCTATCTCTTTAGGGTCTTTACACAACGTGAATGTGGAGGCAGAAGTCTTCATGGTACTTGGAATCAACGTTGGCTAGACTCACTCGAGCTCCTTGCAGGGTATACCCATGATTATGTGTGGTATCTTGCACCAAGACATAAGTCCGTTAAGCAGGCTCTCAACGTAACTTTTCCACCCACTCTATCTCATCCCCTTCTTACTTTGTTCTCGTGATGTTGGATTTCATCCCCAACTAGTGTGCTCATTGTGAGAAGGTTTTTTTTGCTTGTTTACTTACTATATTTTTAGCGTGTGTTTTTTGTTCTCCCTAGCAGAATCTAGGTTGGATCTTTAGTTTTTGTGGTGTCAATTCCTGGAATGACCAATGAAGGAACCCCTTTGCCAAGGGAAACCTTTATTTTTCCTTCTTACAGAAACGTTGGTCCTACTTACATTGCTACGTTGAGACTTCCAGGTCTCACAATTGGGTTACTGGTATGGTTTTATTCCACTCCGTTGATATCGAATGCAAGTGCTTCATATGTAAGCACGCCACCCTCACATCAACCTCATGTTGACCTTTCTCCTTCTTTGCCCATCAAGTTTTGTTCCATTTCTCCTTCATCGCCTAGTGAAATCTCTGAAGTGAGTATCCAGGTTTATAAGAAGAAGAAGAAACAGAAAGAGAAGAGGAAGAACCAGAAAGGGACCAAGCTTCCAACTACATCAGACATTGAATCCAAGAAACCAACTACTACTAATAGCACTGGGAGTTTTGATGAGGTCGATAAGATTAAAATGAAGAATCTGAAACCCAAATTCCCTTGTAGTCTTTGTAAGGGTGACCACTTTTTGAGAGATTTCTGTGGTATTCCCAAGGTCTTAGAAGTGTGTTCCTCCACGCAATTGGCCCCCACTATAGATTTTGGTGATGCCCCATCCAATAGTGACATTAAGGTTGGTAAGAAGAAGACAACTGTCAAATTTCCTTGTATGTTATGCGAAGGTGATCATTATTCTCACCTTTGTCCTCGTATGGATGAGGTTTATTCTCTTTTGGAAAAGCTTCAACTTCCAACTGGTTATTGCATGATTTCCCCCAACACATCATTAGTTGATGGCACAGTCAATCCAATTCCATCCCCGTTCAATTCAGTTGATTAGGTGGTCAATCAAATTTCATCCGCGGTTGAACCACTAACTAAAGTAGTTGATCCAGTTCCGTCATCGATTAGCCCCACTTTTCATCCGAAAAGTGAAACCCAAGTGACTGATCCAGTCCCATCATTGGTCATTCCCACCCTTCATCTGAAGAGTGACAATGTGGTCAATCCCACTCCTCCTCTGACGAGTGCCAAAGTATTTTCTCCAGTCCTTTAATTGGTCAATCCGATTGATCATGTCATCAATCTGGTCGTGTCCTTAGTTGAACCAGTTGACAAAGTGGTTGATCTGATCCCATCTTCGGTCAATACCTCTCTCCCATTAGAGAGTGCATTCCAAGCGACCGATCCATTTCCACCTGTTGACACCATTCTCCCCTTGGAGAATGAAACCCAAGTGATTGATCTGATGTCATTATCCATTGATTCGACTCTCCCGCTAGAGAGTAAACCCATTTCTTCCCACATTTTTCTCGTTGGTATAGAATCTACCGTACCGGGGGGAATTCCTCCTTCTCCTGTGAAAACCCCTCCAAGTAATGAGGCCATCCTTTTTGATTGGGGTGTGTTAACTCGACCTCATATTCCCTCTCACATTCTTTTCAATATTACAGTATAGGTCTGTGGTCAAGCTGTTCCTCAGACACTAATAGACGAAGGTTCATCCGTTAGTATTTTTTCCTCTATTTCTTCTGTTGGCGTTCGGAAGTCACTCCTGGATTGCTAACAGGAGCAGAGCCCGAAGCCCATCAGATTTAATGTCACGGTTTGATTTAAAGGGTGATCAAACGGAGGAAGACTCAGAACTATATCGTATCAACTCAGAAACCAGACCAGGCATGCGTGAACGAGTGAGGTCTTGCGTTAA
>JASDQU010100145.1:37350-52681 GCA_032191745.1 Picea mariana | reverse complement strand
TGGGTTTGAAACCTATGATTATTAATCATATATATATATATATATATATATCCCCATGATTAATGAATCTAATAGTGTAACTTTATAATTTATAAAGGTTAAAAGTCCTTGTATAGTAGTGGGATTTTGATGCATGTTATGGGAAATAATCAGGGTAGAATAGGGGTATAATAGAAAGCACCATATAAGGGATCTGATGCACTGTGGCGAGTGTGGTACAGTGCTAGCATAACTACCAGGTGAGAGGGTCAATAGTTTTCTTAGGTGAAGACATCAAGATTAGACGGTTAACCCTAACCTAACCACCTCCCCTAAAGAGAGTAACATCTGTTTATAGACAAGTAAAAAAAATAAAATTATGCCTAACCCTGTTTTCTAGTTTAAATTACGCAAATGTGAAATATCCTTGCACTCACCCTGACAACTTTGGTTGATGCAGGTTAAATAATACAGGATGTTTAGGACTCGAGGAAATTGAGGCAGAGGGGCATCATCGTAGGGACCGCCAGTGCCGCCACCCCCATCGCTTGAACTAGCTCTCATACTGCGCTCTTTGGAGGCCATAAATGAGACTTTAAAGGGGCATCAACCAACAGGGATCAAAGTGGAGCCCCCACCATCTGGAATGGGTAATCCAGAAGCGTCGAGGGATTCAGGGGGAAGACCTCCACCCAAAGACATCACTAGAGAACTACAGAAGATCAAACGTCCAAACTTTGTTAGGAGTCACGACAGTGAATGCACAGAAGCATGGTTGGAAGGCATGACAAGGTGTTTTGCCTTAAGAGACTATGTTTCCACTTCAAAGGAAAAGATAGTGACTTTTCAGTTGAGAGACAGTGCATTGAACTGGTGGGGCAACTTGGAAAGGCAACTCCATCTTACCCCAGACACCGTATCTTGGGAACTTTTTGAGGAGAGGTTTCGAAGGAAATATCTTCTAGCTTACTATGAGTAACAATAGGTAGGAGAATTTCATGCTCTAGTACAGGGAAATAGAACCGTAGAAGAATATGAGATTAGGTTTATGGAATTGGTCAAATATGTTTCATATATGGATAATGACCAACGACAGGAAAAACTCTTTGTCTATGGTTTAAACCCTAAGACAAGGGTTATGGTGTGGATGTGGAAACCATTTTTAGTAGCGGAAGTTGTGGAAAATGTGCGTTATGCAGAGGAACACATGAACTTAACTGGAGGTACGAGACTGACCTTTCCACATTGTCCTAGATTCATGGGGAAGGCCCCTAGGATATTTCCCATGGGAGGGGGCTCAAGGCCACCTCCATATGGTAATAGAGTCGCACCAAGGACAGTAGCCGCAGGGATTTCAATGGCAGCAAGTGCATCATACCACTCATCACCAATGATGCAGGCAGGTCCACGACTGTCTCAAGGAGCATCTAGTAGGGGCAAGGGTTCCAGGGGAAGGAACTCATTTTAGAGATAGTCACAGAATAGTGCACAGGTTCAATACCGTATTACCTATTGGGGATGTGGAGGACCCCATTAACAGTGTGACTGCCCAGAGTTACAATCAGGATTTGTGCATAGAGAGGGAAAGGCCCCGATGGGAAGAGAAAGTGGAAGCCATAATATTTACATAGTGGTTAATAATTGTTAGGCAGAACATCAATCCACAGTGGTGGAGTCATCAGGTACGCTAAATCATATCAATGTTAAGATTTTATTTGATTTTGGTGCCACAGATAGTTTCATTTTACCATCTACATTAGAAAAGAGTGGCTTGGTAGCCTACGAGCATGATGTTTTTAAACAAGTCAAGATGGCCTCGGGTGAAAAACAAGTGGTAGGACAAGTGTTGGTAGGATGTATAGTAGACCTAGGAGTGTGTACTACCAGGTTGAAGGTATATGTTACTTCTCTCGGGGTGTATGACCTAATCATTGGAATTGATTGGTTAGAAGCCCATCGAGCTATGGTAGACTATTTCAAAAAAAGGGTGCTCTGTGTTGATGACGAAGGAAGGCCAGTAGAGATCTAGGGTGTACAGAGAAAGATGTCTCTACGCTTTATCTCAACTATGAAGTTTAAGTGATGCTTGAGGCAAGGGTGTCGACTATATGTAGTGGAAGCAGTGAATGAAAGGAAGGGACCCTCCTTGGATTAGTACCTGGTATTGTTAGAATTTGAGGATGTTCTTCCGAACGAGTTACCAGGTTTACCTCCTAAGAGGGAGCTTGATTTTACTATTGATCTAAAACCTGGTGCAGAACCAATTTCCAAGACTCCGTATCGAATGACAGCGTCAAAACTTTGTGAGTTGAAAATGCATTTGAAGGAGTTACTGGACTTAGGGCTAATAAGGCCCATTGTCTCACCTTGGGGTGCACCAGTAATTTTTGTACAGAATAAGGATGGTTCCTTACGATTGTGTATAGATTACAAGGACTTGAATCGTGCTACAATTGAAAATAGGTACCCAATGTCGTGAATAGATGACCTCTTTGATCAGATGAAAGGAGCAATAGTATTCTCAAAGATTGATTTGCGATCAGGGTATCACCAGTTAAGGATGAAGGAAGGCGATATTCCTCAAACCGCCTTTTGAAATTGGTTTGGGCATTACGAGTTTRTCATAGTACCTTTYAGATTGACCAATGTGCCAACAGTATTCATGAGCCTCATGAACGAAGTATTCCGAAAGTACTTAGACCGTTTTGTACAAGTCTTTCTAGATGACATCCTCATMTATTCCAAGAATGAAAGAGAACATGAGGAACACTTGCAAGTGGTGTTGTCCTACCTTAGAGAGAACAAATTGTATGGAAAGTTGTCAAAGTGTTCCTTCTTCYAGAAAGAGATCCACTATTTATTTCATATCATTTCCTGTGAAGGAATCTCTGTGGACCCAGAAAAGGTAAAGGCCATTATGGAGTGGCCAGTGCCRAAAAATGCCCATGAGGTGAGAAGCTTCATGGGGMTAGCAGGTTATTTTCAGAGATTTGTGGAAGGATTCTCTAAAATAGAAAAAAACATCACCACTTTGCAGCACAAGGGGGTCAGGTATGAATGGATAGAAGAATGTGATAATGCGTTCATTGAGCTTAAGAGGTTACCAACTAGTGCGCCAATTCTACGAGTGTCGGATATGGAAAAGGACTTCATAGTCTGCACGGATGCCTGAAWGCAAGGGTTGGGGGCCGTGCTAATGTAGGATGGAGGAGTGATAACTTATGTGTCAAGGAAGTTGAAGAAACATGAAGAGCTTTACGCTACTCATGATTTAGAGTTGGTAGATGTAATTCTAGCTCTAAAAMTTTGGAGGCACTATCTTGTGGGGTGAAACTTTGAGCTCAAAATGGACCATCAAAGTTTAAAAAATCTCTTCACTCAAAGGCATATGAATGCCAGACAAAGGCGATGGAGTGATTTTGAGTGAGTATGATTTTGGTATTTCATGTATTAAGGGAAAATAAAATGTGGTCGCAGATGCCTTGAGTAGGAGACCATGTGTCTTCTCCTTGGTACCCTTAAAGGTCAATCTGAGGGAACGTGTGTTGATGCAACTCCAAGGAGATAGTTGGTATTTAAAGGTAACTTCAAACCTCCAGAGTGGGAGGCAATTAAATACAAATTATGAAGGAGATAGTCTGGAAGAAAATAGACTATTGAGATATCGAGGAAGGATGTACATTCCTGATGACGGGGATATTCAAAACATCATATTGAAGGAATCCCCTAGAGCACTTTATTGTGCACATCCGGGTGTGAAGAAGATGTACATAGACAGGAGGAAGCTTTTCTTATGGGTAGGCATGAAGCGCGATGTAGTCCATTTCTTCGCCAAGTGCCTAGAGTGTCAACAGGTGAAAGTCGACCACCATCACCCGGCAGGCCTCCTACAACCGCATGATGTTGCTATGTCCAAGTGGGAAGTCATATCTATGGATTTTGTTGTAGGGTTTCCGCTCACATCTCATAGACACAATGCCATTCTTGTGATAGTTGATAAGTTAACCAAGAGTGCTCATTTTATTTTGGTTAGAGACACTTACGATGTCATTGATGTGGCACGTGTGTTTGTAAGTGAGGTCATATGTTTGCACATGATACCTAAGAAGATCATTTCAGATAGCGACTCTAGATTCACTTCTAGGTTTTGGACAAGTTTGCAGTCAATGTTAGGGACCCAATTGAACTCAAGCACAACTTATCATCTTGAAATAGATGGGAAAATTGAGAGAGTAAATCAAGTCATGAAAGACATGCTTAGGATGTATGTCATGGATAATCAAACCCATTGTGAGAAGTACCTACCTTTGGTAGAGTTTTCCTACAGTAACAGTTTTCATAGCTCCATCGGAATGACACCCTATGAAGCTCTGTATGGAAGGCCATGCCGAACACCATTGAGTTGGGATAGATTAGAAGACAGAGTAACAGTTGGGCCAGAATTGATTCAAGATATGGAGGAACAGGTGATTCAGATTAGGCAGAGACTAAAGGAAGCACAGGATAGGCAGAAAATTTATGCGGATGCACACAGGACGGACCAAAGTTATAAAGTGGGAGACCAAGTTTTCATTCATATCAGGCCTAATAAGAGTACCATATGATTCGTGAAGGGGACAAATTTGTCACCTCGATTTAGAGGACCATTCAGAATCTAAGAGGAAATTGGACATGTTGCCTATTGTCTCGTACTGCCACCCCACTTGCATAAAACTCATAATGTTTTTCATGTATCTGTTCTACGTCAATATGTTGTTGATGAATCACATAAGCTAAATTGGAAGGAATTGCAAGTATCGGACGTGGGAACCCTCAGAATAGAACTGTTATGCATATTGGACCGTAGATTCTGACAACTCAGGAACCTTCTGGTAGACCAAGTTAAGGTCTAGTGGGACAAGTATAGTCCAGGATCTACTACTTGGGAAGACGCTGAGACACTATGATGGGATTATCCCTCACTTTTTTGACCACCTCGAGAATATGCTTCTCAAAGATTGGGTGTATGTAACACCACCTTTTGACTTAGACAACTAGGATTACTTTAGGCCTACACACCTTTATTTTCTATTCACAAGTGAAACTATTAAATAATACTCTTGAAATTTTAAGACGTATGAATATTTATGAATGTTTAAATGTATTTGGATAATGATGGATATGATGAAATATATTGTTAGAATGTAAATTTTATGAATTTTTAAATGTTATTTGATGATGATGGATATGATGTGATCTACTATGTGAATGTAATTTCTATGAATGTCTAATTATCATTGATGATGATGGATATGATGCAACATATTGTATGAATGAGAATCCTATAAGGGTTTAAATGCTATTTGAATGATGTTGGATATGATGCAATCTATTATGTAAATGATAATTTTATGAAGGGTTGTCGTTAATTGAATTATGGGATATTATGAGATCTATTTCTAACTTGAAAAATTTGATGTTAAAGTTGTTGGTACGCGGATACCAAATTGAAATTATGGCTGTATACAATTACATGATGATGATGCATAAAAATGTATGAGTTTGTGTTACAGACTAATATGCAGGTTATGGGCTATGAAATAGACAAGGGATAATGATGATGCAAGTGGATGTCATGACCATTGGTCGAGAAACAATATGGTATGAATCTTTGTATGTGAAATTATATTGGTTTGGATGCATTGCTATGGTATGTGGACCAATGCAGGATTTCAGGTGGTGAGACTGCCCAAAACCAAATAGACGATGAGAAAACTCCCAACAACACGGTGCCACTGTATATTCCATTGTATGGTGTGGACCCTAGTCCTATTAGGAGGGGTGGAGGCATTTCCCACCGTGTATCCTCTGAAACCTAAAGTCATGGGAGGATGATGTTAGCTCACGCTCCCCTAGACGTGTGATGATGACTGTATGTTGCCTACTGGGGAAGCTTGGTCGAGATAGTGATACTTCCACTTATGGGTTCTATTTGGAGTTAGGTCAATATAGTTGATGATCCAAGATAGTCCAGCAAAGGAAGGATAGGAATGGAAGATGGAAGTAAGTTAGGGAGGAAGGATGAGTAGAAATAGTTGAGAGTGTATGGAGATTTGTCTTATGTTGGAACTTATTGTTTTCCTTCTGAAAAGAAAATTTATATATATATATATATATATATATATATATATGAATATTCATAATTATGTAACTAAACTACAATTGTCTAAATAACATTGTTGAGCTATATAATTATAATTAAAGGATTTCACAAACATTTGATTGATTTATTTTCTTTTATAAAATGAATAGTCTTGTTGAATGGATTGGATGCATATGGAAATTACTATAAAGATGATAGTTATTGATATTAGTACATGAATGAGACTTGTATGTACTAGCTACACATGAATTTCTTGCACATGTACACTAGTGTGTATGAGTTTCTTAGCTTACTTACTAATAATGTCGATCATTTGTTACGAATGTGTGAACCATGTTTCTTTTCCCTTGTATCATAAAACACTTTAACTTCGGGACAAAGTTTTCTAAAGGGTGGGTGTATGTAACAACCCTATTTAAATAGTTGCTTAAGGTTTATCGATTATAGTTAATTAAATAATTAACTGTCCTAATGTGTATTAGTTAAATAATGATTATTTATTAATAATCTTAATTAATTAATTAATAATTTATTGATTGATTAATATATGTTGATTAATTAATTAATTGATTAATTAACACATTTAATCTTGGGTAATGAATTAAAGACTTAATAACTTTTAATTCATTATTAGAAAACTTTACGTATGCAGGGATAAGGCATTGAATGGAGGGATAGGGTATTGAGTGGAGGGATAAGGTATTAAATGGAGAGATAAGGCGGGTGGCATTAAAGGAAGGTAGGAGGTGGTGAATGGAGAGGGGATATGAGGGGAAGAGGCATTCGGGAGAGGGACTTTTGGAATTTTGGGGAAAGAGAGCATTTTGAGAGGAGGGACTGTATTTTTTTGTTGGGGATATTTTTCTGGTTTGGAGTTTAGGTGGACTGTTACAGGGGTGCACCAGGTTGCTGGGAGTTTTGGGCTCGAGGGCCAGGAATCCTCATCGAATCCTAGAGCTAGGGAGTCGGATAGGCTCTGTTCCTAGATGGAAGAGAGGAAGGATTTGGTTTTGGGCAGAGTTTGGGTAGAGCCATAGCGAGGACAGTCAGATATTGGAGAAATAAAATCAGATAGAGGTATGTATTTTCATGATTACGCTGTGTTAGGAGGTTATCATTAAGGTGTTGAATATGATGTGTTATGTGATGGTTACCTGATTTATTTTCATGATGTTAATAAATTTAATTTCTGCTGAATAAATTGTGGTTAAATGATGAAGATTAAATTGTACAGGATAACATTTAGTTACTCTCTATTTTTAACTTGTGTTTTATAAGGCTCTGTGGGAAAAGAGACCTTACAATTCATATAAAGCACGAATCAATTCTTCTTCATATTTATATTACTTTTTAATTAGTTTTTTTGTCTCATTTCCTTCATTGAATTTTATTTCAAGATGTCCGTGTTTTTCACAATTAAATAAAAACAACATACCTCTATTGATTATGTAATCTTCATCTTCTGAATTTGTTTGACATGGTGAACATAATTCTTCTTGATATGTATATTCATATTCTTTGGAATTTTTTGAATCTGTGATTGGTGAAGAATATATGTCATGTAACTTATCCTAAATTTGTTTGGCTGATGAACATTTACCAACCTTTTCTCTTACCGTATTAGGTAATCCTTCCTAGATGAAATCCATTTCTATTTTGTTATTATTCTTCAATTCCTTCTTGGCTGCAGTCTTTTCCCTTTTTGAACTATCACATCTTGTAACAACTGATATCCAAATATAATTTCCCTACACCTATATAAATAATTTCATCCTTATGCTCCACATCTCATACTTAAAACCATTCTAACCATTAAACATTGGTACTCCATTCTCAGAATAATCCATGATCTACTTCTAGTGGTTAAATTGTTTCCTGAAGGAACTAGCTCTAATACCAATTGTTGGATTACTGAGAAGGGGGGTGAATCAATAATAGAGAAATTTAATCCCTTTTCACCATAAAATGAAAGTGTTATATCAATGTAGCATTATCATCCAATAGTTGTAGAGTAAATAAACAATGAAAAAATGAGGAATCACACACATACAAAATACACCGATGTTTTACGTGGAAACCCAAAGCGGGAGAAAACCATAGAACACTTTTTCTTATATGTCTTTAAGAATTACATTCATTGGAAGCACCAACTTCCTTTTTTTTCCAGCTACAACTGGAAGGAGGATCCAACCCCCTAGTTTCTTAGGCTACAAACTACGGGAATCTACAACTTCCCAATTCTCTGAGTACAACCAGAAGGAGGATACAACCCCCTATGTTCTCTGGCTACAACCAGAAGGTGGATACAACCACCTATCCTTGCCCCGTCCAACTGCCCTGAAATATAAGTTCCAAATGTAGAAATTGAATATGTCACTGAGAAACCTATCACTGTATACTCATCAACTAATCTAATATGATCACATACACCTCAAATGTAGAAACTGAATATGTCACTGAGAAACCTGTCACTGTATACTCATCAACCAATTTGATATGATCACATATACCTCAAACACTATACCACAAGTTTGTATCTCAAACCATGTGCTAGAACCTCAATGTTATACAACCTCTATCTGTACCAATAACTTCAACAACATACCTCAACCAAAATCCCTCAAACATGAACCAATACTAAGCTTCAGTAGATCTGTTTCAGATCAACTCTACAACAAGCCATAAAATCCCAAGAGGGAATCCAACATATTTTTAAGTAAAACCCTCAACTTGATTCATAAATTCAACACTACACATATGAGAACCATAACCTTTTTTTTCTTATGGTCGCATTCTATTGCCGTGAATCCACTGCCGCGATTTTTCTTCTGCACTTTTTCTGCTGCACTTTTCTCTTTGCCATTTTTCTGCCGCATTTTTCCTACCACACTTTTTCTTCTGCACTTTTCCTGCCGCACTTTTTCTTTTGCACTTTTCCTATCTCACTTTTCAGCTGCACATTTTCTTTCTCACTTTTTCTTCCACACTTTTCCTGCCGCACATTTTCTTTTGTAGTTTTCCTATTGCACTTTTTTTGCTGCGATTTTTGTGCCGCATTTTTTTTGCCACACTTTTTCCACTGCAATTTTTCTATATCAAAAATACCTTCCCAAATAAACTTTCACAAAAATAGATATTCAATGATATTCAAGTGTGATTTAAAAAATGAGAGACCCTTGCCTCTTATTTATACTTTCATGTAGCTTCCTGTAATGTCCCCACTTTGGGATATCATCACAGTGCAGATATTTATGATGACCAGAGTAGCCAGATGGAAGTTATAGCAATTACAAGGGTATTTGAGAGTCATTGTGGGGTCTAGCTTGCATTTCTAATCATATTCCATCATTATGAGCCATTCCGCATAGGTTGGTTTGGTTTCGTTGCATTCCGACAATTTCCATGATTTTGACTATTTTGAGCTATAAGTCAATGAAATTCACTGAAGAGGTCATTTTGGGCACATTACTTGGAGGAACCTCTCAATGTAATAGCTCATTGGAATCGGGAGGAGAAACACTACAGGATGGGATGGCTAGAAGTGACTTTCAGCGGCTAGGGAAGCCACAAGGAAATATAAGGAGCTTTTCAGAGGTAAAAAGGTAATTAATTAATTAAAGTGATTTAATTAATTAATTAAATATTAATAAAATGAAAGTCACTTTGGAGGGACAAGGTGAGCCAAAAGTATAAAAGAAAGGCAAGGGCCTCTTCTCATTCATTCATGTATGTTTACCTTTTGATATCTGGCTTTAGCTAGTGAGCCCAACATTGGGGGTTTTGAGGGTTTTGACATATCAAACCCTAGAGGACAATTCAGTGGTGAAAGATTCCACCTAGCTTGTCCCAAGCTTGGTCTTGGAGATGTAATACTCTCCCACACCATTTTAGTTCCAGATCTACTCAGTTGTAGGGGGATTCTACTTCAGTTTCATGTGTAGATAGAGAGAGGGCACACCAGTTGAGGGTTTCCAGCAAGAGGGGTGCACCATCCTTGGATAGAGATTCGTTGTAGGAGATTGACAGGGTTTTTGGAGATTCCATCACTTGGGTTCTTCTTTTAGGGTCTTCACCATCATTCCTAGTACTTTCTGAGAGAGTTTCATGGTTCAGATTATTTTTTAGAGCAGTGGGACGAATTGAAGAGAAGGAGGGCATTTTTGAGATCCAGATCTAGTTCGTTTGGAGGGGTTACACTTCAGATCTGACCCTGAGACTTCACCTAGTGAATTGCACTGTCATGATCTATATTTCTGGAGAGTTTTAGAGCATTTGGAGGCCTCCTTCAGCAGGGCCGAATTATCTAGGGCTTCAGTGATCCAGTGGGGCGCACCATTCAGTGGGGGATTTCAGATCTACAGAGATTGAGAGGGATCTTGGAGATTCGGGCACCTGGGTTGTTCTTACCATCACCCGATCTATCAGTTGGCATATTTCTTAGGGTGATTGGACACTTTTGGCAGTGGGGCCGAGTTATTGAGGGTTTCAGCCTTCTATTGGAGCATGACATTCTTCAGCTGGAGAGTTTGGCATTCAGATCTGCTTGTATTGATCTTCATTTCTTATTTAGCCTTTGGAGGCATATTTTGTATTAGCGGGAGCATTTTGTAGCAACTCTTATCTATTGTCTATCTTCTTGGCCATCTATTGAGCATTCTACATCGACATCTTCATTGTAGCAGGTTTCTCTATTTTATGAATAAAGAAGAATTGAGATGTTTTGTCTTGTTTATCTTATTGCATATGGTTGAGGTATGTTTCATGGTTGTCTATTCTTGTTATTTCTACATACACACATATAAACACAAGTAAACAAATAGATTAGCAAACTGTTTGACTAGATACCTCACTTAGAAAAAGTTTTAGAAAGACACCAAAATAGTGATGATCCTTGCATAATGGCTTGGGATCATTACAGTGGTATCAGAGCTTAAATCCTGCAAACCTGAGTGGTATTTATGGATAGTTAGAAGGAGATGGATAGGATATCCATTGAGATGACATGCTTGGAGATCATGTATGACAACCTTAGCAATGAAACTAAGGCTATAATAACCTTCCAACAATATGCAGCCTATAGAAATCCCCGTTGGAGCAAATGGGATATTTTAGAGGGGATCATCATAGCAGATAAAAAGAGAAAAGAAGCAGCTAGATGGTGGGAAGAACAGAGAAACCCCATGCCCAGTAGGAGCACACAACCTTGCCACAGTTGCAAGGGGTCATGGGAACCAGATCAAGGTGCAGGGGTAAGGATCACGAGCGCATTATTGAGGCATGTCATGATAGTGATGATGAGGTGTGTGAGGATGGAGTGATAGATGTGGATTCATAGTAGTCAAATGATGATAGTGACTCTTGCACAGAGGCTACTGATAGTGACTCTACCTCAGAGGATAGTGATGATGACTCTTGCATAGAGGCTAGTGATGCTTTCACGCTTGAGGAGGATGATGACCCTTTTGTAGTGGATATGCAGCAAGATGGACAAGACGATAGCACCGGTGCCTCAGAAGACATATCACATACCATTGATGACCTTACGCCTCAGTAAAGTGGTGACACTAGTGAGGATTCACACGTGTTAGCACCTAGAGATGATGAGCTTCCTATGGGAGCCGTGACACATCTGTCACATGTTCAAACACCCATGATAGCCACGTCACATGAGGATATCAGTGGCACGTCAGGTATGTTCGATGAACCTAGTGTGAGGGATGCACACCATGGACAGGTAGACCCACAGATCCATGAGGAGTTATAGGACGTACAGGCAGTTGACCTCACACATACAGGTCAGCCAGAGGAGATTGAGTCATAGCTATTGGAGACTCCATTAGTTGAGCAAATTGCAAAGGCTGACAGGTTGATGGAGAACTTACTCCCAGGATCAGTTTGCATTGATGAGGATGCACTTTTTAACAGTCAGAATTACCATAGCACATGTCTGGATACATCTCTATGGAATCCAGGTGSAGATGATAGTAGCAGGATGAGTGCGCAGGAGGATAYAACTTCTCATACAGAATACAGTGGGAGTCAGGGGGAGATGGCATCTAGTGATGGGATGCAGTGGCATACAAGAGTACCCAACAACATGGTAGATAGTGGACAATTCAKCACGTCATCTTATGCAGAGGGTGTTTTTGGGGATTCTAGAGTTGGCACTAGCAGTGAGGGGTCTGATATGGCACCTCAGTATGACCATGATCAGGAGCTACACCACTTAGAAGCACAGTTGGGAGTTAGTGAGGCTATGATCAGGGTAGCCACTAGATGTATTGATGACATGCATGAAGTGATGGCAGATTATGGTTGGAGAGCATCAGTGGCACAAGGTAGCTCAGATGGAGGATTTTCCATGGATGATTTTCACATTCTCCGAGAGAGTATATCTGTGATGAGGACTGACTACCAGTAGTTTTTGATAGATAGGGATTATATACTGAGGGTTGGTGAGATGTATGATGAGGCTCTGAGGGAGCCAGAGTTGGAGATGGACCGACTTAGTTAGGAGTTGGAGAGAAATCAGGGATTCTTGAGAGGCACACAGATCGCCCTTCAAGAATCAGAATCTAGGACATATGAGTCTCCTGAGGAGATCCATCAGAGCTCCACTTTATTTGTCTTAGTGGACACTTAGATGTATTAGTCAGTCATGTTGACAGAGGATGTTGATGATCTAGCAGAGGAGCACCAATTGATGGGGGACACTTCCATTTGTGTCTTGGGAGTGGTTGATCTCCATATAAAGATTGATCCAGCTGTATGCCCAGGATCTGTGATGTAGCATGAGTTTGCGGGAGATGAAAGGAGTATGCCGGAGCATACAGTGATGAGGGATAGCTCATAGAGACATGTTGAGATGTTTGGTGGGATTCAGAGGGGTGTATTGCCTGGAAGAGAGGAGACACACTTAGGGGAGCATGTAGGTGCCACTCCTTTGCAGTAGCATATGATTTTGAGACCTCACCTTCACCATTTTAGCAGTTGCTTGGGTGAGGGGAGATGGAGAGTGGTTTACCAACAGTTGGAGGAGTTGCTTCTGATTGTACCTGATGATTGGGGTTTAGTGATGACTATAGGTGAGCAGTTATCATGGTGTTGACGGGCGAAATCGACCGTCCGTCAACTGAGAGAGTGGAACCGGTCCGGGGTTGTCTAATAACCCAAGCCGTTTGGGATGAACCACCCTGACGGGTTTAGCGGCTCCGTTAGCCGATCTAAGGTCCTAAGAAAACCAAAGAGAGAACTAATCTAAACTAACTAATCTAATTAAAACTAAATAAAACAAACTAAACTAATTTAACAATAACTAAAACAAACTAATAAACTAACCTAATTAAAACTAACTATTAAACAAACAAACTAATCTACTATTTCTATATATACAAACTACTAACTAATACTATACTAACTCTAACTACTAACTGAAATATAACTTATTTACAAAATATACAATATCTACAAAAATACAGATTTAAACAAAACCTAAAAAAATCATTTGCAATCTGCCCTAAGACAGAGAAAAGGTATTTCTTTTTGATTTTATAATTTTATAAACAAGAAATAAAACTTACTGAAATTAAACAATCTAATATAATAATTCTACATATATATATATATATATATATATATATATATATATATATATATATATATATATATATATATATATATATATATATATATATATATATATATATATATATATATATATATATATATATATATATATATATATATATATATATATATATATATATATATATATATATATATCTAAACTAAAATTATATCTAAACTAAATTACTTTACTAAACAAACAAATGACAAACAGACTTGGAAACGCTCAAAATTTGTCTTGTGTATGATGACTTCGAAGCTAATTGGAGGAAGGAAACTCGCACTGGATAATCCAAAAGATTTTTGTAAACGATAGGCTGTACTGCTCTTTGAATGGTTTACAGGACAAACAAGACATAAAAAATCATAACAATTATGATTTATAAATCTCTGCAATAAGGGAAACCTGTTATGCAAAAACTTATACTTAATAATTCAACTTATGAAGAAGAGAAATCTGTCATTCACAAACTGAATCAAGCAACTGCTATGTTTTTTATACACTGGAAGAAATCAGATATGGATTATATTGATTAAATTATATCATTTTCAAAAGACTAAGATAGCTAAAGTAGTCATTAACCAAATGCAAATAGATACACATAAACATAAAACAAAATATTGATATAATGAAAAGCTAAAGTTGTAGCAGAATATCAAATTCTCTCTCAGTCTGTATTAAAATTCCATATCCTTGTTCTCCCATGAATGAGGATGGTGTTATTACAAAAATAATAAGTATTTATAAGTCTTTCCACAGGGTAAAACCTCCTTGTGGTAGTTAAAACTGTTTTACAAAAATCTAGGAAGATCTCCCAATATCAACTAAACTAAGAAACTAGAATGAAATCAAAATATCCAAATATCCTCTAAACTGTCCATCAAATCCCATGCAATTTTGGATTCACCTGAAACAGGTCAGAAATAGACAAGTTAGAGAGTCTTTTATTAATAAAACAATAAAAATTAAATTCTACAGACTTAGCTACATAATCATTTGATTCCGTAGCTAGTCTAAAATAAGATACAGGATCATAATTAAAATCAAATCTTTTTGATAAAATCAAATTGAATTAACAACCAAAAGTTGAAAATGAATCATGAATTGAAATTGATATTCTATTATGAACTCCAACAGGATCCACTTCATTAACTGAATACAGAAATAGCAACACTCTATTTTGATTACAGTCATAAATCAGGTAGACAGAATCAAAATTAAACAATTTTGAAAATTGTTTCATATCCAATTTGAAAGCAATGCAATCCATAACAAATCACAGGAAAACGTTGTGTTTTTCCAACAACAGGAGATACGATCAGATCAAAACAGAATCGTTTTAAAATTGTTATTGTTGTCATGACATCAAACGATTCACGCCATAGGTAGATTAATTAAAACATTTGCGGGAATCAACTCATATAAAATTGTAACCAGATCGATTTGACTTTGATCACAATCATAATAGAATCGACATAAGTGATAATTGGTTATTGTAAAATGGGAAAATAAACTCGATTGGTATTGAACGAATTTCAAACGAATCATGACCGAGTTTTGATATAAAAACAAATTGTGAATCC